>QLSS01000229.1:107303-122646 GCA_024372645.1 Trichomalopsis sarcophagae
CTCTCTCTCTCTCTCTCTCTCTCTCTCTCTCTCTCTCTCTCTCTCTCGCGCTCTCCCTTTCTCAAGGCCCGTCGCCGGTCGTCGTTATAAGCTTCCATTGATTCCTCGCGGCGTTCTCTTCGATCTCTGCATACTTAATGCATTCGCTAAAGGCGCGTCGCCTCTTGCGTCCGCATCAATTTGCGAGGAAACGTCTCCATTAAAGATGCGGAAACGTGCCGCTGAATTATTTTGCTGCTGACGAGTCGATGATAATGCAAATTTAATGCGATTGATTGAGTGGAAGAGGTTACGCTAGGATTTGTTGAGGGTGTCTTTTTATTTGCCAAGTAACGGAAATTATTCAGATATCGTTTGGCACCTTTCAAGTGGCTTCGTTTGTTTTAATAGTCGATTGGGGTTGAATTCGATTCTCCTCGTCTCGTTTTCTTGTTACGAGAACTTTTCTCAGATATTGGATATTCTCCTTTGTGACGGTAAAAACTGGGTTTGCAATATTGATCGGTTCTAGCGAAGGAGAGTTCAAAAATAACTCGCGCGGAAGAAAGGCTCAGTATATGCGCGCACTGCAATCATGCAGCTTCGTTGATTGTGTAGGACATTGACTCGAACTGTAATAGTTTCAACGTTCAGCGTCCGATTAAAGTTGCAGCAATCATACATTTGATTAAATTTCCATTAACAATTTTGTAAATAATACCGGCTTAATAGATGCACTTCGTGTCTTTTTAGTGTTATTTTTCTATAATTAAACCTTATTGAGGTGAGAAACTCGCATCAAATATCAAAACGAATGTAACGCTTTACACAAACCTCTTCGACCCGATCTCTGAGAAAAACGTAAGCCACCAAAAATTTCGCAAACTGCTAACAAGCGTAATCGCTCATAGACCCGCGGGACCCAGCAATAGTCATTGTGTCGTAGGCTTCCTAGGCGACTTTTCTTCTCAAAAGCAAACGTACATAAATAATGCATCGCGCGCGAAAACTCACATGCTCGCTCTCGTTCTCTCCGAAGAGACAGCCAGCTCGCGCTTCTCTCCAGTGCAGTACGTGTACATGGGAATCGGCTGCTCTTTCACCTCTCATAGACACGCAGAGGTTTACATGCACTCCTTCCCCTCCACTTTCGTCAAACAATACCCGAGGGAGGCGTCGCCAGCTCGCGAGCCACGGACGCGTGTATAGGTGTATAGAAATTTCTTGGAAGTGCGGAAAAAGGTGGCGACGAGCCGGGGCTTCATAAATCCCAAGCTAGCTCTGTTATAGATACAGGCACTCACCTCCTCGCAATGGGGAACGAGGAGAGATTGCTTGATCTGATACAGACTCTTCGTATGTGTACACTTGATCGATTTTTTCCCCGCGATGTTTGCGTTAGCAAAGGATCATGTTGCGCGAGACTGCACAGAGGCTGAATTATCATCGCGAGTGGAGAACGTGAGCGTAGATTAAGACGTCGATAGGGAGATCGATATTCGATCCCGAGGATTTTATGGCAGACCTCGCACAATGCTACATTGTTAAGCGAAGTCGATTGGTTAATGAACGAGAGGCAGGAAACGTTGCTCCGATCGTACGATATAGGCTGAATTTGAGGGGTGCTAATGACAAGATCTGGAATCAAATTAGATGGATTTATTGCTGGTTTCTGTAAGGTTGCGCTTTTTTCCGATCAGATTCGTTACCAAATTTATCCATTTTGTACGAGATCAAAAATTATGAAACAGAACGTTACGTAGAAGTCACGTGATTTATTCTCGACTTCACCTTACCAAATAGCTACTTTCACACAAAATCAAGAAGCAATAAAGCATCAGCATTAATGAAGCTAAGTACCTCGGCGAGATCTCGATCGAAAAACCACGCCGTAATTTCCAACGTAAAGTCGCATCGCTGATCCTCGTATAGTGCAGCGAAGCCGCAGCGAAATCACCCGTCCTAAAACAGTATACACCGATCCGACGCTTCGCGAAGTCGAAGCACCTCGTGCTGTACTGTCCCTCCGGAGAAAATCAAAGCGCGCGTTCCACGGGATTAAGATCCGGCGGGTCGCGACTTCCGACAGGATTAAGGCTAACGCGATTCAGCCAGGACGACGAACTTTCAGTGGTGCGGCTATGGAGTAGAAGGACAGGTATTTTTGCGAGAGGATCTGGGATTAAGTTCCGGGTGAGCTGGCGCGACGCTGTCGCAACTCGGACTGACGGATCGGGAGGAGTTTTATCCGACTTGGGAGAATCATGCGCGCGTTTAATTCTCTCCGCTCTTCCTCTATCTCTGTTCAGGAGAGGGTACTGCAGTTTTGAGGGTTCTTGTTGAGAATTTCTCGCAAGGGGTTATATGGTATAATCGCAGGCGTAGTTTGACTGTGACGTTTAGGACGAAACATTGTTTCGGGAGGTATTAAAAAATTGATGTGTCTCCATTCAAACTCAAATATTATGCAAGTTTGCATAGATTTAAAATAATACTAAAGTTTAAGTTCAGTATCTTGTAGAGCTTGATGTAATTGATATTGCATTAAATATTGTAAATCAAATCGTCTTTTTTTTTTTTTTTTTTTTTTTGAGAAGCAAGCAACTCTCAAATATCTGCCAGTTCATCATAGTATGACTTGGAACAAAAAACTTATTCAAGAGTTTAATCAATCACGCTTAGCAATAGTTTCAACGTCAAGAAATAGTCATCTATCTCGCGGAAAACCTCTTGTCCAGCTTTTTCTTTACTTATAGCCGTTTCTATTCTAGGCTAAGACGCGCTATCCGGGATTTCGAAGTTTTTAACAGCTCCAAGTTGGAAAACACTTGCGAGAAAGTCACAAAGTGCGATAAACAATGATCGGCTTGTTTCGGCTTTTTATGGGACTCAAAGTAGTTCGGACGCAGTGTTGCCTAACTTTTTTATTCGCTTTCGGGAAGACTTAGGAGTCACTGTTGGCAATTTCACCGGGAATCTAGTGCTTAACTGCAGTGCTCTTCGAAGCTAACGCTTCGATGCGGCAAGATTGTGTACTGAACAATTAAGATAGTCATGGGAAAGTACACGGCAAACTTTACTGTCGATGTTACGTGAGGACGTTTGGAGTTAAGAGAAATTTATGATTGGCAAAATATTACTACGGCATTTACTTGTCGTCAACTTATTTAGTTTCAAAAGAAACTTATCAAACAAACACTGGACAAAATCCATACGCTTCATTCTAACTCTACCTCAATAGAGCTACATGCAGTATCCGATGGATTTTCTCTCACCGCATTCTTTGCTCCCTAAAAACAAAAAATGCTAGGAGTCGTTATACCCTAATGCCGGCATCTCGTGGAAAAAGGGTATAGAGCTGGCCGCGAAAAAAGTGCGCGCGGTGCTTCCGGTCCATTACCGGCGAACGAGGCATCCGGAGCGATATGAATGCGACGATAAGAGCCGGCAGCCGCGTGCACGCGCGCGGGAGCTTTATTGTTGGTCCTAAACCCTGGCAATAAAAGGCCCCCGGTGACGACAATGCGAGCGAGCGAGGAAGGATGCACCCCACGGACGCAGGTGTGGCGCCAGAGGAAGCCGATTGTTATTGTGGACGGGCTGGATGCACTTTTGGCATGTGTGCGTGTGGGTTGTGAGCGTGTATGATTGTGTGTGTGTGTGTGTGTGTTAGAAGGGGGGGGGGTCGTTTCTGTTGCTCGCGAAGTGAGAAGTCTTGCTGCAGAATTACGTTTTTAGGGTGAAAGAGAGAGAGGCAGAGATTTACAAAGTATTCTGAGAGGGGAATGATTGAGTAGGTGGAAATTCAGTTTGACGTTGTAGGTATAACTTTGCTGAGTCGATGCTGGGATCAAATGCGGTAGAAAATATTTTTAAATTGACAAAACTTTCTCGCCATCAGTGCTGCTTTTTAAAAGTTAATTAAACTTTATATTGATGAACTAATAATTAAACAAACTATACATCATTCATTTCGAAACTTGTATCGAATATAAGCACATGAAAATACAATAAATCTATAATGGCAACTCAATTACAGAAATATTTGATAATTCTTCATAATTTTCATTGATAAACGTAGGTATAAACACAGATCTCAAAAACGGACATCGGCTCATTTTTCTGGTTCCTCGCGGAATCCTCATCTCTAGAAAGCCCTTTCTCTGTTCTTTAGAGCTAAGTGGCACTCATAAATAAAACTCCCGCAGTCCAGAAAAATTTCTCTATCCGGTTCACCGCAAAACATCTTTCCCTCCCATCCTTACCCCCCCCCCCTCTCTCTCTCCTCGAATCCTCCAAAAGGAAGAGAAAAGCTTTCGCGAAGGCAGCGGTAGAAGAACAAAGAAGAGTCAAGCAAGAAAACTGACCGTCAAGCTGTGAATTCGATCCGGAAGCTCGCTCTCACAACGATGATGCAAATGATGCACTTTCCGAAATTAAAGGAAGCTCCCGCTCTCGCACCTATAGTTCGCGGAAGCGTCGACTCGGAAGGGGCACGACGACTACACTCGGAATCTCTCTTTTTCCGGTCAGAATGTGTGTGCACGCGCGCGTGCTCTGTAGGGCGAATGAAAAAGCTTTTGGTGATTTAAGGCCAGCCGAGGAACCGCTTCGTGCCTGGGAATACGCGGATGGAAAATTATTCCGTCGGGAATGAGATATATGTATGGAGAGGAGAAGGAGTTCGAGAGGGAGAAGGTTCGATAGGATGTTTTTTTTTTTCAAATGGTCGGCGTTCAACCGCTGGAATTAAAGACATGCTATTTGGACTGGTTGGTTGCATTATTTTAGTAAACAAAAACGGTAGATGAAAATTTACAGACTTAATATCAAGTCATTCCATAAATTATTTTTCGAGAAAAAATTGGATTATTAAAACGTAAAAACAGTAAAAACAGTTTTTATTATGGAATTATTATATTCCGATTTAGATATCGGAAAAAGTTAACTATCTGGTTTCAGTATCTTATAGTATGCAAAGAATTATTCATCATGCTTCCATCATCAACACTCGCAAACGATAAAAAATGTACAATCTCACACTGCTCTTGAATAACGCCCCGGCGAAAATCGATTGAGTTTTGAAACGTCCTCGCGCACGAGTTACACCGTTCAGATAATCCTTGAACGGTTTTTTTCCCCAGGAGCTACGCGCGCTTGGTTATGAATACGATTAGTCCCGAGCTGTACGTCGACGTTCTATCCTGTCATCGTCTCCCGTACGAGCGTACGTATTTATATTCATGCAGGCACTCTTTTTTCGTCGCTTTCTTACAGGCCTCGTGCTATGTGCGTGCTCTTTTGCACACGTACAGCACTCGAGAGATGCCATTTCCATGTCGTGCAGGGGCGACTTAAACGAGTTTGCACGTGCGTCGCGGGAAAGGAAAACCACTCGATCGATTCCTCTCCTCGGTCTCCACGGGTCTAAGCGTATGGCAAACGTGACCCTTTTTCTGCCTCCTCCCTCACCTCCGGTCTATCTTCTATCCGGTATGCACTTCTTCCAAGTAAACATATAGAAATGGATTCTTCTTGCAGCCGGCTGCTACAGCTGGAGTTCCGAGCCGATAAGCAATTTCGTCGAATGAAATGTTTCGACTCGAGTGCGCTTTTTTCATCCTGCTATAAGAAGGCGCATACGGCTTGTGTTATGCAGTAAAAGTTATCTGCTGAAATGCTGTTATGCATGGAAAATGTCAGCGAGTCGAGAATCTCGACGATTTATAAATTCCGGCATATTCAGAAGAAAATCTGGAGGTGCCTATAATTATTTTTTTTTCTTCAGTTAAACAGTTGTTCCTCTTTTTAGCTTTTTATCAAATTTTCAAATCTTAATAACCGGTTTATACTATATTTGCGAATTATCCGAATCGGATAAACGGCGTAATGTAGCACGCCCAATGAGTTTTGGAATAAGCTGCAAAGTTCTCTGCAGATTCAGAAGCAGCCAGTCGAAAAAGCTGCGCTTCAAAAGCTTGCAGGAAATGGAAATGCGAATGCAACATCTCGCGTTACAGAGCGATGCAAAATGGTCGGTATAACTTTGGCAACCCCCTATCTGTCGCGCAAAATTGTTCGCGTATAGGCGGAGTCAGTCTGATTTAAAACTCATGAGAGAACTGTTTGCTAGTGGTTATCAAACTTCTTCCTACCCTCGACTATTCGAACTCGTTGCTCATGTATATTGGATTTTTTTGAAAATTCATCATTTTGCTTCCAAATGAAGACGTTGAATACGTTTTAGAAATTTCAGGGTAAAAGTAAACGTGAGCATTTTGAATGGAAAAAATGAAACGATGACTCGTATTTGATTAATTAACCTTGATAAATACACCAGGAAAACAAATATCGCGATTCGATTCTCTACTCAATAGTGAGTAAAACTTAATTGCCTTAATCCTATAACTTGCAAAAACTGGACATGTTAAATGCATCGAGATGAATACTTATATGCATGATCCTCGCTCACTTATTTCGGTGTTCTTTACCAGGCGCTTTACGCCGCAGACAGCTTGCGATGACAAGCTAGGATCGAGCTGTAAATAACGTTCACATGACTTAGCTATCATGTGAGTCATATATAGTGTCACTGCTGATAATGGTTTAAAAACTCGAAAGCAAAGCTACTGAAGCCGCATCATTTTAATCCTCATCAAAAGAATCGATCACATTATCGGAAAGTTTATCCACGTATTTCATCTATCTCGCGTACAATCGGTCGACTCGTAAAAAGATCAGCGCACGTCGGCCGAAGCTCGATGCATTGCTCGTATACTGCAGCATGCATGTAATCCAGGCCTAAGCTTCAGCCGTTCTCCTCGGGGCATCAGGAAACAATGGAGTCGATTCCGCAGTGCACTTCATTGTTTTGCTCACCGCGCCGCCATTGTAATGATCCTACGCTGCGCGACGTCAAAGTCAAAGCTCCAGCCGGCTGATTCGCGCCCGATCGACAATGGACCAGAGGGGGGGGGGCAGGGCTCTACCCCTTCTCTGTGTCTGCTGCGTGTAGCATGTATCCGGAACAAATGGCTCTTGTAGCTCGTTTACCCAACTGCTGCAGCTCTCTGCATTTTATCGAAGGTGGAGGGGGGACAATGACGTCTTTGTTGGTTGGGACTGCTGGGGGGCAAGTAAGAGCTTTGCTTTGCTCTGTAATGCTTTGCTCTGCAGCGCGCAACGTGATGGCTTTTGTCTGTGAGCATTGACGTGATCTCTGCCTTTCAGTAATGTTGATTGTTGCTGGGCGTTCGAAGGTAAAATAGTTCGCGGTTTATTGACTTAGACTGGGCTCTTGCATTGTTATTGCAGTCCATGGTTCTGATAAGTTGGGACGCTTGTTTAGTTTGATCCGCTTGGCACTGCGTTGCCCGAACTTCTGGAGGTTAATGGAAGCCCATTTCGACGTAGCTTCTAAGTTTGGTCTCGATAGACTGTAAGGGGCACCCTATATGAGGATGGTCATTCAAACATGACGGGCAGAACGTATATTGTAAAATAAATTTCGCTGTCGTCCATCTAAAATACGCGGTATTTATTTTGTCGTATTTTTATATCAAGAACAATCATGGGCCTACGTTACCAATCGATCAGATGTACTCAAAAGTTAGCGACCACTAATGGAGTATACATGTACCTGTAACATAAAAAAAAAACATTTGCATGTTAAACTTATGTTTCAATAAATCAGTGTGAAATCACAATTGTAATATATGAGTAAGAAGGCCCAGAGTCACGAATCAAATAAACGCCTTCCCTCTCCCCTCGCCTCCGAAAACATTCAAAACCCGGTAGTAAACGTTCACGCTGAGTGTCCCCCGAAATCTCGAGGCCGTTTTCCTCGTCGATCGCGCGATAAATTCGCGCATAACATCCATAAACTGCCGAGGTCCCGGACTTTATAGTCTCGATTTTCCTTCTGTCCTCTGCGGTACTGCCTACCGCGCTCGCGATTGTAAATCAGCGCCGGTGTCGCACTGATTCATCGTTGCGCGGCGACGCGCCCTCTATCTCCATCTCTTTCATAAATGAATCTTAATCTCTGTCTGTCGGGCTCTGCGCCTCTATTCCGGATTTCGTTCTGGATCTCTAATCCGCTAAGCTAAATTTTTTCTGCTTTTTTTTTTTAATATAATTTATTTTTGTGGATGTCGATGCGTTCTTTTCGGTTACGCGGCTCTACGAAATTCGCTCTTGACTGGAATTTTGCAGTTCGTTCTCCTCTTCAGAATAAGTAAATTATTTAGATTATTCAAAATTAAAGGTAAAAAGAATATATCAGCTGGATTCTTGGAATAAATCATAAGTATTCCAGCAAATATCTGGTGTATTTTATACGCGCGTCATACGCGGATGTACCATCTATCTTCATAAATCTTTCAGACTGGCAATTTTTCTATTTTCACGGAGTGCTATTGAACGGAAGCGCGAATTTCCTGCGCCATGATTTACGCGCGCGAGATATACAAATCAAACGCTTATACTCGATATTTTTTATCATATTATAGGTGTCTAGAAAAGCTTTTCACAGACGCGACTCACTTTATCGTAACATTATCAAGTGCGTTCGCCTTGGAACAGTTGATTTTGCATACGGATTGCGTCGAAACACGGATGCGAAATTATTTAAAGTATCCATTGAAATGAAGAAAAAAGAACATCACACTTTTCAACTAATGAAGAACTTTTTATTAATGTTGACGTTTACAAGGTCTTCACCGTATGCAAGTCAAAAGTAATCTGTCTGACCGTGCACGTCAATCACACGAGATATTTTCAAAACAAAAGAAATTTGTTATTTTACGCTTGCTCCCTAACGACCTGCGCGCCATTCCCCCAGAGTCGAGCATCGCGAGACTCCCGTGTTCTCTAGCTCCTTCGGCCCCAGAGACACCCTTGTATCTCTGCACACGAGGCGACCGGCCCCGAAATAGTATTTACTATACTAAATCGTGCACGGGGCAGCACAAATTGACAAAGAGCAATTTATAAGAAATTTTAGAAGTTTTGCACATGGCTTACATAGGTTTAACTCTTACAAGGTCGTTAGCAGCGTGAATTCAACAATGTAAACAATTAATTATTGTTCTGCAAATCTCACCCCTAATCCTGAACCAGCAAAATCACCCAAAAAGATCCTTGACCGTAATCCCACAATAACACTCAATAGAGCGAACGACCGAATCGAATATTCCAATCGAAGAAATCCCTGAATCCAGCAAATTACTGAATTCCCATCGATGTGCGTGTTCATGTGTGTAGGTAGCGAAAACTCGGTTGGCCTGTTAATGACGTCGGCCGCACAACGAGCTGCGAATTTCACGTCATTATCGCGCATCAGCGTGGAAACCGTTATCTCGCGCGCCGCGGCAAACGTTAACATAAACAATGAGGCAGTGCAAAAGGAGGGAGCAGGGAATTACATTTAACGGTGCCGTGCGCGATTCGATATAGTTGGCGAGAGTACATGGCAAAGAGACAGACTCGCCCAGATATTGTGTAGATATCTCTTTGGAAAAAAAGCAGTGTTTGAAAAATTCTTTAACGAAGATATAAAAAAGGGACGAGTAGTATTAGTCATGCAATGTCAGACACGGCTATGTCAACCAAATACACTTATTGGAAATTATATACAAATAGTTTGGATAATATACTTAACAATCCTTGAATTTAATTTTTTTCCGAGTCGGTTAATAGAAGCATATGATTCGCTAACTGTTACCAAGCATTCATTTCAAATTAAATTTGATACAACCGCACTCTCCTCTTATAAGTGCAAATGTATAATCTGAAATCAATCACCATTTTCAGTCATGACACAAATTGAGTGTGAAACTTGTTATAGCGAGGTGAGATTTGCTTGATTACAGCGCCTGATGGAATGGCCATGCATGAATTTCATTTCATCCAATCAATAATGCGAGGGTATAATCTCCATTTTTGACGCTTCTAGAAATACATCCTCTTAATTAAGCATACATAATCAATATGTATTCGAAATTTGCAGTAGCGGTTGATGCAATTCATAAACAATGCAATTCGCAATGCTGGTGCATGATGAATAATGCGCAGTAAAAGGCGTAAACCTTAAAAAACTGCGGAGTAAACCCTAATAATTCGAAATCATCCGTGTCGAAGTTTTGAATTCCTAGTCTGATGATCTCTACGAATTCTTCGACCTCCTCTGGGATGCGTCGCTGCACCTGTTGCGCGCAGGAGACCGAACCGGAGCAGCTTTGACGAGCTGCGGACGCCTCCATTGTGCTCGCGAATTTCCGGCTGCTGACCCCTTTTTCTCTAATTCCTCCTTTTTCTCAATGATTTTTGATGCGGAAGAGAACGGAGAGCTTACGCTTCGACCGAGTGTCGTTATGACAAGTGGAGTGATGCTATATTTTTTGCGTCCGATAAAGTAGATGATTGCCAGTAGGGAATGCTTTAATCGTGGAATAGGTGTTTTGTGATGCAAGGCAAATAAAATATCAATAATTGCCAGATTTCAGCATTAAATTCAATATTTGATTTAGAGAATAAATTAAAATTTTGCAATAATTAATAGAAATAACAATTATCAATATGAATACATGGAAATGAATGTTTCTGCAAGTATTCTCGTTACTTTCATGAGAAATATATCTGTTTACAGTATTAAATAACTCGCGTATGTAATGAAGAACTCAAAAATATCAACAATGTAATGAGAATTTTGTAAAGTTTCTCACCGACTAACAGTATTATAGTAAAAAAAATTCGCAAAAGCGTATTCTTATCATGATATAGCTTTCCACTTTCAGCTGCTAAAGAATTCTATGCATGTCTAAGTACCTCCAATGTCTTTGGCTCCGTGGGAGAGACGCAGTTTGAAAGAATACTATTTCGTATTCCAGAAAATTAGTTCTTACATTCCATTAAACTCTGCGCTGCGTATATTTGCAAACTGGAATGCTCTAACGAAAAGCACAATAGCCTTATCTTTTTTCATGCGAAACTCAAAAAGTCAACTACTCTTATTAATTTGTAAAATCTTGGCATTTCTTTTTCTGTACAAACATTGAAAATTCTACCTAACACAGTTTATCATATTTTTTATGCATTCAAAGTTGAAGCCGATAAAGGTTAATCTATTTTCCAACAGAAAAGCCAAAAATTAAAGCCCGTCATCAAAACGTAGTGTGACACTGCGCAAAGTTCAAATTTAAATAAAGCAGGTCTCGTCAAGGAGTCTTAGGCCAAGCTCATTCATCATTCCATTTATCTCGTCGCGCCAAGTAGCGCTCGATTTCGCGGAGATATAGGGGCACTTTGTCGCTTCGTCGTGGGGTAATCTTGGCGTTGGCTTAGGAAAATTGAGTCTGGCGCATCGAGTTCAATGATTGATGAAGCACGCAGTCTAGATGTTCTTATCAAGTCGTTTACTATACAGCCGAGAATGGCGCGCATGAGTGAAAATTTTGCTACGCGCTGTAGAGATTTCAGGTAAAGATTTACAGATCAGATATTTGCTTGGTTTTGCAGAGATTTTATATAGAATAAGAGAGATTCATGTGTGGATTATTTCATCCATCGAGTAATTCCATTAGAGTTTTGTGTGATTTTAAGGCGATGCAGACCTCAATGAAGGGGGGAAACTATGAATAATAATTAAAAGGAAAATTCGACTGACTTGATTTTAAAATAATACCATGCGTCCATATTTGTGAGCTGCTGTATATCAAGTCGTAAATATGTTATATTTTAATAGTTCACATAAAGATTCATTTTTAATCCAATTACTGAAGCTGAAATCGGATTAAAGCGGGTCTACCAGAGAGCAATCAAAAGGGGAAATTAAATTTTATATAAAAACGATTGTAGCTAGGTTTGAATTTACATATCGCTGCGGTACCTTTTTAGAAAGTTGAACGTTGAATTAACATCGATAAAAAATACAGAGTATGACAGAATTTCAACAGCAACAACGATAAAACGAAACACAAAGTGTAATTCACTTGAACCTTAATTAATAAAGTTAAAATAAGGTATGAGAGTTTTAAAAATAGCTAAAACGAATGAATAATCGTATTGTTAAAGTCGTTTTCAAAGTGAAACTTCAAAAATATTTCAGATTCTTTTTTCAGCCTCATTTAATCTCCCGCTCGTAACCTTGTCCGGAATCTTCCTGAAAATTGAGCTACCCCATCTTAATGAAACTGCGCTCGTACTTCTGCCCTGACGACTCGACGCGGAAACCCATAACTCGGCTCGTTAAGGTGCCAGTGAAAACGTCTAGATCGTTCCTTTGAAATTCCTTACATTTTGACCTTAACCTCGATAACGAAACTCGAGAGATGGAGCAGTTATTAAACGCGAGCCGTATTCAATCGACCGACGCAATTAATTAATCTGGGCTGATCAGACGCAATCACCATTATGCGGCGTGCCGGTGGAGGATTGTGGCTTTCACGAGCGCAAAATTTAATAGGGAGTTTCAACGAGTATAGGTAGATTAGAGTTTTTGGTTCAATCGAAATCGTCTTCGATATTAGTTTCGACAAAACTCAATCAAGCATTATGTGTATAATATTTTTTATTGATAATGAAGAATATTAAACACGCAACCTCACTAATTGAGAGTATCTTTGCGTAGCTAGCTATACACCGTCGATGCGTTATACTACAATAATGAATGTCAATTTAGCCTCTGATAAAAAGCTATGCTTACAATCTTATATTATTAAAATTATTCCCCTCTCATTGTGCAGTAGTCGTCAATTTATCAGCAAACATGCCTGTCGGAGAGTAAAAAATACCCACGGCAAATACAAACATAGCGCCAAACAATATTTGTCATTTACTCGACAATCCCATCAAAATTGCACTTTAACGTCCGAAGCGTAAATAGCCGGGGAAAATTGCAAAAAAGCTCAGCAACAGCAGCAGCGAAGCATCACGCTCGCGCGTCACGTCGTTCGTCCCTGTTGGAATTTGAATTTTGTTTTTTGTCCCTTCCTCCCACGACAGATCGAAAGGGCTTTACGCGTTCTCCCTATGTGGGAAATTCCAAAATGAACCATTAGCCGTGAAAGCCTCCCCCCCCCGCCATCCCTCCTCGAAACGATATACGCCACGCTGGAAACGACTAAACGAGCAAAAGCTTTTAACGGAATACAAGCAGCCCGTTTGTGCCCGCGTCCGGCTCTTTTTCGCAAACAGCGGTTTTTAAATATTCTTTTTTTTCGAGTTCCAAGAATCCAGCGCTCTTTTTTTATAGCGGCAGCAGTAGCGAAAAAAGTGGAATGTATCACTGCGGTTATGCGAGAGAATGCGAGTGCTTTTATTGTGTAGTGGATACGATGCGAGAGTCATTTGGAGGTAATTTTCATTTTATCGTTGACTGATCTTTCGAAGGAGGTTGTGGAACAATCGTTGGTTTACGTAGAACCATCTTATATCATCATAATAAGTTAGAGCTATTCGTGCTAATTATGAAGTTAAAATTTTCAAATTCAGGGCCATTTGTTTCAATGACACTCATTAATGAGGTATCGTTTTAGTCGGTTTCGCAAAGAAATAAAGGATTGTCAATGTTGCACTTTTGGTTCAATAATACCTCTTCCGTAGCGGTACCGCGCGGGACTTCAAAATTGAAAAGGGGAGTAAAAAACGCACTCGCACAAACTATGTTGAAAATCGCTGGTGATTTTTCTGTCAACGTGATTCGCAGCTACGTACGCTGCACCAGCTCATAACGGAGAGTATTGATTTTCAAAAGGTATACACCAGCGGTATATATTACATCCTGCATAGACGTATGCGTAGCGCAGCTGAAGATCGTTCGTCTTCATTACCGGTGTGTAATTCAGGTTGCGCAAAATGCTTGAGCGAGATGGCGGATCTGTGCTTGCAAAGTAATTCGTTTCGTAATTTATTTATCACGAATCTAAGCGAATTAAGGCCTTATCGGAAGAAAATGCGATAGATTTTTGTGTAAAGAGAAGATATAGAGACGCAATGAAAGAGACTTGGCTGCAGTGTCTCTCGATGAGTTGACTTTGTAGAAGGCGGATGGTAAGATGAGAAGCAAGATGAAGATGGAATTCTTAAAGGAAAAAAAATAGAGGAGAAATCAGTTTTGCAGAGGATTACTTTTTGTCGCAACTTGCTCTGCATAATTTGATTAAAAGTATCTGTTACGGATAGAATACAGAGGGGGAGCGGACAGAGAGAGAAAGAGAGAGAGAGAGAGAGAGAGAGAGAGAGAGAGAGAGAGAGAAAACGGGATATCGCGTATTATACAGTGAACGTCGATAAAGACGGGCGCGCGCGTTGGCCGAGCTCCCATAGCGCAGAACCACTTTGGAGGTTCTGTGGCTTCTGGCCCCCAGCTGGGGGTGACTTGGCACCCTGAGGCTGTTCCGACCCCAAAGGGAGCTTGCTCCATTGCTTTGAGGGTCCCACGTTGCACGGGGAAGCCGAAAGGCGGGCCGTGGCACGTTCTCGGCTGAGGAGCGAGGCGACATGGCGACTGCCTTTTACATGTAAGGTGTTACGCGTACAACTTAAAGTTTCGCGCGCGACAAGTTCTGTCTCTCTCTCTTTCTCCCGCGACGCTGCAACAGCCATCAGCGGCGTATTAGGCGTCGATTAACATAGGTGGGGGGGGGGGGGCAGTGGCGATCCAGATTGATGAAGGATCGACGGCAGTCAGATGCACTCTGACCCTTGGTGCGAGTAGTTGGTCGCGATACAGGCTGCTACTAATTTGTGGTTACGTTATAAATAAAGATTCAACCTACAATATTGTTTTCTCCTAATTGTGTGTTCGATTTCAAATTATTACCGAGATCCTTGGACCAGGCCTATCCTTAACAGTATCGTATGCTTTGATTTTAAGAATTTCTTTTTTTTGTATAAAGTACATAGTGTACACTGTATTCAATGTGGTTGTTGCGAGAATCGAGTGCTTTTTCATGCGATATACCATATTTTTGAATTTTACTATTCTGCTTTGGCTGAATGATTTATGGCAGTTTCACGAATTCAAATGATGATACGAATTCTAAAAGCTTCTTCCCAAGAGCGCAAAGCATCAAGAAGCAGACTCTAATCCTCTCATATAGGATCATCGTGCAGCCACTAATTATCGCTGAGCAGCATACAACATACCAGTAGCGAGTATCGACTTAGCCGTAAATTGCGAGATGTTCTCACGCCTTCTCCCCTTAGACGCACATACACATAACCTCCAGCACAGCGGGAGGTTAGCATCGCTGTGTTCATCTCTTGTAGGTGTGTGTGTGTGTGTGTGTGTGTGTGAGAGAGAGAGAGAGAGGGAAAGAGAGAGAAAGAGAGA
This sequence comes from Trichomalopsis sarcophagae, assembly GCA_024372645.1. Lineage (NCBI taxonomy): Eukaryota > Metazoa > Arthropoda > Insecta > Hymenoptera > Pteromalidae > Trichomalopsis > Trichomalopsis sarcophagae. The sequence goes on from QLSS01000229.1 coordinate 122,617, forward strand.
GAGAGAGAGAGAGAGAGAGAGAGAGAGAGA
>QLSS01000229.1:122746-142398 GCA_024372645.1 Trichomalopsis sarcophagae
AGAGAGAGAGAGAGAGAGAGAGAGAGAGAGAGAGAGGTGACAAATGGGCCGCGCAGTTACCAGTGCCAGGTGCGCCACGCGCACTTCCAGCCAATTTACGTGACGTTTATGTGCAGCCGTGTTTTCCACGCAGCCCTGCACTGTGTGCCTGTGTTGTGCATTTAACGCGCGGTCGTGTATACGACGAGTCAACGTCCGAATTAGGCTAAAATATCGTGCGATAATTACCGCGAGTGTACGCAAGCATAAAAGTGCACCGAAGGATGCTCACGGAGGGATTTGTCGAAAGGGTAGTCAGAGGGCATGTGCAGTTGACGGGGGATTGGTCGTTGCTGCTGATGGTTGCAAACATTTCAGTATAAAAATTTTGAAAAAAGGAAAATTACTCGACTAACTAATTACTTGTTTTCTTAGTATGTTCATTAGCAAATAGAGCAATGCAGTGTAGCAGTTGATTTGAAAGTGACAGGTGTAGCATTTTGATGTGATGTGAACTCTCAAGCCCACTCAGAATGTTAATAATACCACCTCATATCAAAAATCAAAGATCGAAGCTCAAAATGTTCTTTCTTTTCAAAATGCAAAATCATATTCCTCAAAATAAATAAAAAATGAATAAAAAAATCCTGCCATTGTCTGGAAAAAAGTCTTTAATCACCTGCATCATACCATGAATAGTAAAGCTGCTCACCGAATTTGCGATCACCATTAATAAAGCAAACCGAGGCAAGCTCGGTCGCCTAATGGTCCACGTTCGCGCTGACGAACTCGTGCTAATGCAGTGCCGCTGCTCGAGGTTTGCTGCGGCTGCGGTGAGAAGTAGGGGAGGATGTGCAGCCACAACCGCCACTGCCTGGAACTCTGCCGCGTCGCGATACATACTGCGTCTACATATATATGCCAGGAGGCTTGATACGAAGTTTCGTCGGACTCTTTGGTAGGACATCGTTGTTTCTCTTGTTTTCGATGAATTAGGATGATTGATTTTGTTTTAAAGACTAGTAAAAGTATTCCTCTGGCTTTCACAATCGGCTTCTTCTCAATTTTCTGAGTTTTTCTTATAAAAAGGCAAAGAAGATTTGAAATGCGACAGTATATTTTTTTACCCTATATATTATGAAACCTTCATATTGCAATATGTATTTCCTTAATTTGATTGTTATCCTAATTTTTGTGCGGTGGCCGATATAAAAAGTTAGCACAATTATGCTAAAAGCTGCGCTGTGAAAAAAGTTTTACGGTTACGATACCTTTACTGCTGTTTTTTGCTTAAATAGTACGACTCTACAGGCAGTCAGACGCGAATGTTGCTGCTCTATCATAAGATTCACTATTCTCTTCAACATGGAAGTGGAATTCCCTTGCAATTAAACAGCGAGATTACTTATAAAAATATAGATTAATTGAGCTTTTTATGATACGTTCAAATAGTGCAGTCCGCTAATAGTCGTACATTATCTAGTTGTTTTACAAGTAAACTTCTCTCTTCGCAAGCCAGCAGGTGTCGACTCATTAAAGCTCTTAAATTCGTCACGAAAACGTTTAGCAGCCACACAACTTTTGCATAGTTATATTATAAACCCACTCCCGCAGTCATAAACAAAATCTTGACTATTGAAGCTTCCCGAAATTTTCAATAGACCCTCACCCTCCGACGTCCTCGATAAAAGCCGCTTCGGCAGCCCCATAGCTTTAATAAACATAAAGCCATCGACACGACGCCCGGCTGAAAGCCTCCCTCAACATTTAATGATTTCATTAGCAGTAACGAGGCGATCACGCGCGGCCATGCGAAGAAGTTATCTCGTATCGACGCCTCGGCCATCAGCCTATCGACTAAAATTTCATGGTTCTAGTTGTGTGTGTGTGAGTGTGTGTGTATGTGTGTATGGCTACGTCGCGCTAAAGAACGCGAAACTTTTCTCTGCTGCGCGTGACTTTTTTTTTGTACTAAACTTGCAACCGCGATCGACTTATCCGGTTAGCGAAGTGGCCTCCGTCGAGCGGGAAAAATTAGCGGCGAGGGGAAAGAAAGTATTAGAAAAGACAGACGGGGAAAATAAAATACACTGAGGCGAGCTTGGCGAACGAAGGGAGGAAAAAGAAAATGAGATAGACTGAAGGGTGCTTGGTCCGGTACTTTTTTCGACTTTTTCTTTCACGGTGGTTGACGCCGAGCAAAAGGGGTTTTACGAAAATGAAATTGAAGACCGAAGAGTTTTGGGATGATGAAAGTATATAGGGTCATATTGCACTACCTATTTATTTCGACTCCAAGTAATGGATTAATTTCGGTAGAATGTAAAAACAACGACGTAAGACGTGATATTGCGCGAAAATGCATCGAAATGTTTTGATTCATTTATTACTTTTTCGACCCGCAGAATGACATTTACATCGCAAAATTTAATTGGAAATGGAATATTGAGAACAAAATTTAATTAAGCAATCAATTTGTTGATTTTGACAAAGCTGGAGCTGCAAAGTAAAGCTACGTATAGTGCAGCTCGTAACCTAGTGGAAAACAATAAACGAAAAGCGACAACAAGAGAAAAGGTTAGTGATTTCCCAGACTTTGGAGATCCCACTTTAGAGAGTGGCTGAGTGGGTTCATTGGGGAGCGGCGCTAGCAGTAGACTGGCAGAAGTTTTCCGGAGGAGGGAGGGAAGGGGGCGATACTATTGCAGCGACGGTGTTACGTGCGATGATTACCTAAGTTCAGGGCGCAAGAGCAATTATGTTGTCTGGAGTGGGAGGAAAGGTTGAAATCGGATTCGGCCAGACTTGCTTTGCGCCAATTCAGGAAGCAAATTCACGAACGTGGCTGCTGCCACGGAGCCGTTGTATTTCATGAAGCGATTGGTGGATGATATTTTTTGAGACTGCTGAAGAAAAAGTAAAGAAAGTAAAGAAGCTGATTTCGAGGATTATAGTGTGTAGCTTTTGTTTTTTCGAATTAAAGCGCAGGTGCCGCGTTGTGGACGTATGGATGTGCACAGAGATTTATTGGTTGAACGAATGGGAATGTCGTTTGTCGGATGCGACAAATGGCGCGTAAATAGTGAAACAAAAGGTATTTTTTATTTTTATTGTCATTGGGTTTTCCAGTAAATTCAAACGAAGTCTGCCATGAAAACGGATTTATTTGCTCCGAAAAATAACTATGTAAGTCTAATGTTAAAGCCGTTAAAAAAGCAGACACATCAAAGCAAAGTCAACGTATTTAAGGCTCATCCTAATTTACTTGTGCGATGCTTAGAAAATCCGAAAAGCAGAAATATTCCTGGTCGCAGGCAAATATCTGTCTCTAATGGCTATACGACGTCTGTTTATGGGGTACACAATGTCGATGGCCGGAAGTCAGAGAGGGAGGGAGAGAACCATCCTCTGCTGCCAAATCGCAGCGCGTCGTCGCTTGACGAGGGCAAATACGCACACGGGTATGCACACACGTACGGCACGTTGGCCCGGGCAAACAGTCGAGGCTCCTCAAACAGACATCCTGCGCGAGAAACGTCTCCACGTACTTGACGCTAGGACTTCTTTTGAATTTTTACTGCTGGACGTAGGTATATATATTTATAGGGTAAACGGTACATCCGCTCGATCGACTTTTTTATTGGTTTGCAAAGCGTAGTATTTACGTGGAGCTGTACACGTTTTGGTTTCGGGATGGAAAAATTTTCGAATTTCCAATTGCACGCGATTAATTGAGAGAACGTATTCGTGCATTCCTCATTAATTAGCATGTACGTATGGTACTGGTTATCGGTGCCCTATGTGGCACACGCAGCCGCTTGTTTACGTATACGTTGAACGAAATAAATAAACATGTTGATAAACCATATAATATATATTACAACCTAATTATTAGCATCGAAATTTATTTAAAAATACGTACAAAGTGCATATTGCATGGGCGCTTATGAAATCCATACCTGATGTAAATAATGTAGAGTATTATGAATATCTATATCAATGTATACTGCAGTTACTTATTAGCTACATTACAAAAGCCCTTCCTCGATCAAACACAAAAGAAGTTCACAAAAGTTTCAAAAAACTATCAGCCCCCCCCCCCTTCGGCTAGCTATTTCTACCCATTTAATCGCGCGGCTCGTTCGGCTTCAGTTAACTCATCCCCTTCGGCAGAAACAATCGCACACTACTGGCCGAACGTTACGTATACGCCCCAGTAAATTGGACCGTGCGCTTTATAATTAATTGCAGGGCAAATAAATTGCGAGCTGCTGCTGCGCTTCTTCATTCCCGGCTGGTGCTCTCTTCATTGTTCGCGCAGAGGGAAAACGAACTGGACGATGTGGTCGTTTGCTGTTGGGAAAACGCTGGCTTGGCTGTTTCTAGCGTTTCTTTGTTTTGCACTGTGGCGCCCAGACCGTACGTTCTGCTCTTTTCAATGAGTACGGAGGATGCTCTGCTGGTGCGAGGAAACTGTTTTTTTTTACTATATATTTTTCGATATATAATGTTAGAAAAGCTGAAATTTCGAAGAATATGCGGAAGATGCCTTTATTCGTAATGCAATGTTGCGCGTATGCGGATACTTATGGGAAACTCGTTTTCGTGCTATTTGGGAACTTGTCGATCGTACCATTGTTTTCGCGTTGAACAACTTATTTTGGAATTCCACTCATTGTTGCTCATGTTATTATTTGCAATTATTTTCAAAAAGCTATTGTGAAACGGATTCGAAGTTCCATACGCAATTTTTCAGATTTCTGTACTTCTCCTGTACTTCGTAGATGCATACTCTGTTAATTAAAAAAGCGATATTGTAGATTATCCTATGTTATAGATGTGATAAATTATTGTTAGATCATTGAACTTTGTCACAAAATCAAGTCCTCGCTATTTACCAAACATTACAAAAAAAACTAAGAAACCAACTTCCAAAAACATGAAATTCAATTCAGTCATCAAAATCGATATTCCTTCATTTCCAGCCGCTGGGTCATATATCCTGGCGAGCACGGAACGAGCCCCATCGCGACTAATACGCATAATTATTATCGTTACAAAGCTCGCACTTGCAGTCGTACATTTAAATGACAGCTCGCGCCATAAAATTACGAGGCGCCTGCTGCTGGAAACACGTTGCATACATCCGCGCACATACGCTGCAGAGAGAAACAATTTCCCGTTTTGCCGGCTCTCGTGCATACGAGATGGCCGATACAAGCGCCGAGCTAAAAATTGCGGTTCAGATGGATGATGCACCCGCGTGCACAGCTCGCAGCTGATAGCCTTATTCGGAATGATAATTCATTGCTGGGGAGAGAAACACGGCTTGCTTTTGATATGCAGAGGGATGTGTTGACCCTCATTTTTGAGGTTTTCACACATGAAGCGTCAGATATTTCCTTTTGGAAAGTTTGTTTGTTATTCGAATGACTATTTGTAATGTGAAGTTTTGTTCCGACTATCAAGGTAAAACTCACAAGAGACAAAGTTATAGAATAAGCTATGCAGTTGGTGCTGTTGTTTTGCTGCGCTTGTCTCGGCGCTTGTACTGACATTGATCTTGCATTGTTTTGTTTAGATTCGTTTATATAAATAATTCTAGCTTATTTTATACCATATATTAATTACCATTTTCTAACCACAAAAACTAGAATATTTCGTAATATGCTTTACTTTTAATAATTCTACTTATCTTTTTGAGAAAGAACATCAATCAAAATCAGATGTATACTTAATTGTGAAGTATTTGTTAGAGTTTTAAATACTTTCTAAAAATTATGAATAAAGAGACTGCGTGCAGTAAAAATGAGCGCATGAAACACGCCTGAATTTTGCCATTAACTTAAAATATCGACTATTCGGATTCCTATAATGCATACAGCGTTATCGCGCTGCATCGTCTGATATTTTATGGATTCCAGGAAATGAATGAACGGCTATACGCCTTTATTGAGCTGGCTAAAATCATATCTTTACTGGCTATTGAATCTTTAAATTTGAAATGCAACAATAAACTTCGTATTTTTTTCTGAAAATTGTATGATAGATACAAGTCCCAACAACGTGAGTATGTGAAGTCCAACATGCATGTACACGTATGAATATACCGAGAAAATAAAGATCCAAATACCATGAGCTGCACACCAAAACATATGAGAACTTACATTTTACATTTATGTACAGTTATACAGGTCTCAGTCCCGCCCATTATTTAAAAGCGCAAAGCCGAGGAGAATAAAGAAAACAAAGAAAGGCGCGACTGTCGACGTATAATGGGGTCGATCGATGTGAATGCACGTCGGGACAATTAATCCCATTCAGCTTGTTATCGATAATTGATCCCCCTCGTGTCGGCGAAACGCAATGGAGCGAGCGCAAATGTTTAGTACTGCGAAGTTTTTGCTTTGAGGTAGGTCTTTTGAAAACGTGAATCGTTTGATGATCGAAACTGGACTCGATGCCGTGCTGTCTATAGAGAATATATATTTTGCTCTTATACCATGATCCCATATTATAGTGTGACCGTTTTTTTAATTAGAGGCTTATAAATTGGTAAACGTGTGTTACTTATGCATGAAACGTCGTTGTTTTCGGGTAGAAAAATACACTCTTTTTGTAATAATTGGTTCCATCATTTTTAACCATCGAGCAATCAATCAAAACCTTTGAATGAACAATACATGAGTTTCACTGGCCATTTATTTTAATCGTTGATTTCTTTATTATAGACATGGCGCATCCGTAAAAATATAATTTATTCAGCGAGCGTGTACACGGCCTTATCAATTAAACTTGAAACTGATATTCAGTTCCAATATCAGTAACAAGTGAATATTATTTCTTTTTTGTCTTAAATATCCTCCAGCGATGATTGTAATTCTTTGGAAACGCGCTATCCCTTGAGTGTAAATTTCTGCAGACATTTAATAATAAAAAGGAATAAATATATGCAGACCACAGCTTCCCATTTCTCTAGATTTTTTCTTGTGGACAGAATAATTGCATTAATCGCACGGTCTATCCGTCGGCGAGGCGATAATTCTGCAACGAAGTCCGAAGCCACTCTTCGAATTGATCTCTTACCGTAGGTGGAGCTTTATAATTAACGCTCGCGCTTAGAAATACCAGAAATTCATTAGTCTTTCGCGGCGCGTATACTCTCCGGATTTTTCCGGTTTTATTTTGCGCATGCCGTTCACGTCTCTCGGCTTTTTTATCTCTACGGAAGAAAGCAAAAACAAAAGTCGAGCGAGGTACATGCACATGCTAGAACAAGAAATCCAATAAATCGTTGGACGAAATTGGCCGGGCTTTTTATTTTCTTGCAGGGGGGGAGGGGTGGAAGAGAGAGAGAGAGAGAGAGAGAGAGGGAGGGAGAGAGAGAGAGAGAGAGTGCGGGAGGGTTGGATCTCTCTCGAGCTATTGTCTTACTTCTCTATACTTCTCGTTCGCTTTTCGTTCCTCGTCATTTATCTATTTATCTGGCAAGCTGGCTTTTTCCCTTTCTGTCTCTTTGATTTTTGCTTTCTACTTCTTGGGATTTCTATCTCTAACGCTGCCGCCATTGCCGGTCCGTTTCGACATGCAGAGCTCTAGCTGTAAGTTTGTTAAAAATATGATGGTTGATTTTAGACTTTTCGTGTACTGAATTACTAATATTTACGAAGAAAGAAACATTTTTTATTGAGTAAACATCAAAGGCTTAATCTTAATTGTGTCTAACCGTTGAGTTAGAATAAAGATAACCGAGAACAAAGGGCCATTCATCAGCATTTTCAGCACTGAAGATGAACAGTTTTCTATCAGGCTATCCTATTTCATGCGCGTGTTCAGAAAAACCTTTTTATGTCAGCTGAATGCCATCTATTTGAGCACAATGTTGTAAGCCTTAAAAAAATTGACTTGTTCGAGTAATACATATTATACTATTATTTCAATATTATTATTTCTTTCTCTACGTCATTAAACATGCATAACAAAAATCCGAACAAAATGAATGCCAACATGAGTCTACAGCAGCAGGGGCGCGATTTGCTTTTATAACACATGACCTGCCCTCATATTTCTATATTATACCGTAATTTTGTCTTCTCTTTCGCGAATAAACGGGGTTTTCAACCTCCCTACTGAAATAAACCAACTAAATTCCATGCGAGCATACGCTTGCAAAAATACAGTCCACCCAGAGAGAATACGAAGGGGGTGAACAGGGCGAATTGAAGCTACGTACACACGCGAGGATTAATTTTACCTGGCAGTACCGAGTATTCCACTAATCGCGAGAGATGATGGATGCAAAAATATGTCGTAGCGTTTCATAAGCTTCCGAAAATCCTTGCGGAAAATGAGGCAGCCGTATCGTTTTTGGAAAAGCGAAGCTCGCCACAAAGTCTAATAAACACACGGAGCGGGATTTTCGGATGAATTACGTATTCTTGGAACTATGGGTTGGTTACTAAATTTTAATTAAAATTTTCTTCGTCAAACTCAAAAAGCTTGGTTTTACAGCAGCGGACAATGTCGACAATGGCGGAGGCTCTTATTTTTGGCTTTAAATAAGCGTATACAAATCTTGCTGAAAAAGACAGGATTATTAATTTTAAACAAATATACATTCTATACGATTAAACACATTTATTCGCAATGGAGTGAAGGCTGTGTGTGTATACGTGTGTATTTATACCGTCATCATTCTGGAACTACGTGACTGAACGTAATAAAATTTGACATGCATATATATGTTTGCTAAATCTGGATTCTAGAATATTTTTTTTATGGTTCAGACTATTTTATGGCTATTTTTTGAGATTTTTCCAAAAATTTATATTCTTTTTTTTAATGATTTATTTATACAATAAATTCAGCAACAGTATTTCTTAAAGAGCATTAATTTCCCTATTTTTTTCTGCAAGGTTCCCAGATTGGCTGATCCGTTAAATTGTTATGATAAGATGATTTTTAAAAATAATTAACATCCCCAAAACTAAATTGTTAAACATTTTGAAGAAAATCATGATAATAATATATATTTGCTCTAAAAATTTTGGCAATTTTAGCTTCTGAGCTAAAATTAAAAACCAAAAAATGGATTTTTCTATGTCGTATGATTACGGATGCAAATCATCATAATGAGCTGATAATATGATGTAATATTTCTTTAGGTCTTTAAGAGAAAAGATAAAAACCTAATGATTATAGCTTTGATCTAATTGATAAATATTTTGGTCTAATTGATATTAATATGCGATTTCAAGGTATACTAAAAACTTAACTAGACAATTTTGCCAAAGAACTGATGATCGATTCTGTACAACTTGAAAAATGATGGAAAAATAACTGAGAGAAATGGCATTCGACGATATTGAAAAACAAATACTGGCTATCATAAAATAATAATAAGAAACAACATTCGCAGTTTTATTCAAATTTTTCTTTCACAAAACAACACTTCGGCCCGAACAAAAAAATTCTCTTCATTTCCATAGCTCCCAGCGCATAACAACGTTTATTTTCCTCTAGCTACGAAACACTTCTATCGCAAATATTTTAAAACAAACTCTGTATCCTCTAGCGCGTCGTTAACTTTAGCCGAGAAGAAACAACAATTCTCTGATTGATGGAGAGAGGGATTGATAGAGAAAGAATAACGGCACTCTGTGCAAAAAATTTGATTTCTTCGTTGCACACGGGTCATGTGTAGCTTGTAGCCGAGCGTGTCCTGACTCGGGAATAGCCTGACCACCTGAAAAAGTCTTGCGTGAGCAATGATAATCGAGCCGTTACGCAAGCATCAGCGCGAAAGTGAAGCGAGACCTAATTGAGCCTGCTGCAGGTTTATATGGGTTATACAAGATTCATCAACTACTTCAGCACATGTATGTCTATTGACGAGATGAAATAACGCTTCCAGATCTAAGATTTTTGAGGTTGGATGAAAGCTTTGAAAACGCTATAAAGGATAAGAGGTGACGAGGATATAAGACATTACATTATTTTCATCCAACACGTAAGGGGATGTAATGGCTAAAGCTTCGAAAATCCGCCACAAGGTATTTTGTACATAGAAACTTTCAGAAAAAAAAAAATTAATGGTTCGATCGAAATTTCCTTCGGTAGAACGATTCATTGAACTCAATACTAAAGTGCTACAGGCTCATTTTTCTTTAAAAGCTTTATTTAAAAAGTTATGTGTAATAGAAAAACAGTGTTTTCTAGCTACCACATCCCTTAATAATGTAAATGTTAAAAGATTAAAATACGATAGTACGGCCCGAAATACTCGTTGTTAACAATGCTGTTTATATTAGCAAATCGGCTCTATTGTACAAATGACGATCATTTGTACAATAGAGGCTAGAAAATGAGAAATTCTTTTAAATGCTCTCATTGAAAAATAATGTTCTTGGCAGTTCGTTGCCTGGGCAACGAGATTAGAATGACGCTTTGAATTGATACCTCAGGTATCGGAATTTTAAACGTGTTTGAAATAAAATGAGGTTTTAAAGAGCATGAAAAGCTAGATAGTAGATTCAGAAAAAAATGTATTTGTCATATTAATAGCGGATCATATTTTGCTTTTGATAGACAGTCTCGCAAAACTATCTCAGAACATTACATTTCTGGTTTTCATTCGTTCGAAAAAAGAACATAGCCTTTTTGTATCTGGATACTTTCATCCAGATACATCATCTGGATCTACTTTATTTTTGATTCAAATGTAATTGAATTACAGAATCATTTTATTAACCGAACCAAATATATATATATATATATATATATATATATATATATATATATCGTATTATTTAAATTATCATCTTGAAACTATATATTCGTATGATAGATTGCAGAATTGTGCATTTATTATGTATTGCAAAATCACTCACGTATAGTTTTTTTAGTGACTTCATTTTCATGCCATGCATTAACCTTTAAATATATAAATATAAAAAAATTCAGGAATATTTTTGATCTTGATATATTTCAGTGATAAATAAAAGTACTAAGTGCAGCATATAGCAGTGCATAGATTTTATAAATGATTGAATTTCATTTTCATTGTGCAATTCCAAAAATCTTTTTATACTATCTAGTGCCCTGTAACAACTTCCTCGTCACCGTGCATCAACCTCGACACCTCCACTGCGCTTTTCTCCGATAGACTTTCGACACTCGTCGTCACTCCGGCCGGCACGCTCGAGTTCATTACAAAACGGAGAAATTGCCCAGACGATTTGTCAACCGCACGCGAGGAAAATCCGAGAGTTACGCTCTCTACTCTCTATAAATTACCCGGGCAATGTCGATCTGCAAAATGCCGTTTTTCCATGTTTTGCGAGAGTTTTTTAGCACTATCGATGACGATGTATTTGACTCGATTGAGAATACAAGTACACGGAAAAAATGGTTAGTTGTGATAACCAAGTACTTGGTTGGGATAACCAAATTGCTTGGGAAAATAAGCACCAACTATTTTGTTGGTATCATTGACCAAGTAGACTTAGTTAAGAAAAATTGGTAACCATAACCAACTATATTTTTTATCTTAATCAATATATTAGTTCTGATTACTAAAAAAATAGTCAATTTTGTTTCCAGAACAATAAAGAAAAAATTTTTTGATGTTTTTACTATTTTTTTTATTTATTATTTTTTATTTATTTATTTATTATTAATTATTATTATTTATTTATACATGCAGATTATTTTATAGACCCGTTTACAAGTGTGCTATTATTTTTAACATTTAATTTACATGTTTACAATTTTATAATACAATTAATATATCTGAAAAAAATGTCTCCCTCACTGGAGATCGAACTCGGGCCCTTCAAGTCCAAAGGCGGAGACTCTGTCGTCGCGCTAGCGATGCAGTTGGTAAATAAAAAAATTTTTGAAAATATAAGCTGCAACTCATATTTCAACTAATATCTTAGTAATTACAACAAAAATATTGGTTGACCCACTATGAAAACAGTGATGTACCAGAAGAATGTAGTCCTTACCAAGTAAATTGGTTAGTAACCTATAAAGTCGACTTTTCCATTGTAAAAAAGTCAGCTTGGTTAAATTAACCAAGCACTTAGTTCTCATAACCAATTTTTGATTAACCAGTTATGACTTGGTTACCACAACTAACCATTTTTTCCGTGTAATCAAATAAAATGCTGCATCGTGTAAAAATCGCTCGCTATACTTTATACGGTAAAAGTTGTTCCACTACCTTATCCTTTTGAACAACGTCCTCCCATCGTCCAGCCCGCAAAACTAATAACGCGCGCGTTAGCGTAAGCCGCGCACAAAGCAAAAGAAATCCCTGAGACCCTTAAACCCCCAGTACGCGGCGTATCGCGACGACAAGCAGCCGAGCGCCTTAGCTCTTTCACAGCCCCGTAAACCCGGGTCGCGTCGCTTCAAGGTCTAATGAAAGCCACAAGACGCCACGCAACTTCAGGAAAAAGGAAGCTAGTGCACGCACATCCTATAAAACGGGAGAGAAAGCAAAATGCCATCTTTGTTTTTACAATGCAAATTCCACAGCAAGCGAGGAGACATCGCTGATGCTGGCCCCTAAAAGAGAAACTGCATAGTCTTGTTTACGGTGCGGCATTCGTGTCGCCGCTGAAATAGTTGACTGTGTGGTCGGGCGAAGATGGTCGAAAGTACAGGGGTCGAGAGATGCTCGGAAGGATGGAGTTATGAGATGGGCCATGGATGAGGGGGTATTTAAAGTGGCTGATGTTGTTGCGGCTGCTTGCTTCTGTTGTCATTTATTTAGTGCTGAGGGTTTCGAAGGGATGTTCTGCATAGGTATGATACTCGCAAGTCTCGGATGAGCATATTATAGAAGGATCTCTCGCGTAGTTTAGGTTATTATTATTATTTGGCTACTAAATTATTCATTCATCATGTGCATGGCTTGATTATTATTAATTATTTTAAGGAAAATTATACCAGAAAGCTTGTTTACTAAGCGTAGATTTAATTTTTATTAAATCTACCGATATATTATTAGATGTACGTTGTATTATTAACGCGTAACGTCCAGAATACATAACGAAGTTCATTTAAATTTTATAATGACTTATCCAGTCGACGGTTCGAGGTTTGCTTCATACAGTTTGCGATAAAACATACTGTTAGTGAAGTATACATCTGCACTGGATGCGTAGCGTATAAGAAACAAATGCGGGCAAAGAGGTAAAGAAGAAGCGGTGAAGCAGAAATAGCCTTGGAGCTCAAGGAAGCAAATGGGAGCTCGCAAAGTTTGGTGGGCGACGGAAAGGCATTTAGCAGCTGTTAAACTTACTAACGGGATGCTGCATTTCCTTACTGATACGTGACTCGAGATGTTCGTAACTTCGTTTCGCACTTTGTTTAAAGTCAGTGCTTCAGATTGTGCTCAGTTTATCTCGTGTGTTACGTCTCTTGATACGATTCCTTGTCTATTTATTACGTTTTAAGATAACAATATGAAAATAATCACGTTTCCTAATAGAGTACTTCGAATTATTTGACCTTTAACGGTGCTCTTAGACACTCTATCAGCTTATCAGTAAAGCGTTGACAATTTTGTATTATTTTGCTGTTCTAAAAAGTAAAAGTAAAATATAAAATTCATTTCGCGATTTACTACGAGTGTTGCAGTTTAAAAGTATTTAAAGCGAAAAATTAAGCTTGCTTCAATTACATTCCGGAAGAAAGCCGCTCGTTCATCGAGCGAAACAATTCCAAAAATCCAATCTTCCTGCAAGCACCCGAAGAAATTCCTTTCCCGACTTGCCTCCTTTCCCAAAAACACACAGCCATCAATCTCCCGACGGCAACATTCTCGCGGCAAAGCTACTTTCATCCCCCTTCTACCTCGGCAAATCCGCGGCTACACTGCAGCCGTAAATTCGTCGATCAACTCGGGAACGTCGCGCGGAAAAACATACTCGCTCGTACGTGGACGACGACGACGACGAAAGGGAAGATCGGATCAGCGCAAAACACGCGGCCATGTAATTCCAGCCAAGTCAGCACGAGTTTCACGGTTATGTGTAGTTTCTTGTTCTTAGCTGCTGCTGTCAGGATTTTCTTGAAAAGAACGGAAGTTTCCGCGGCTCGCTACTTTTTACGGGGGGATTTTACGAGTTCGATGAACGAGCCTTTGATTTATTTTGACTGAATGCGGTTTTCTTCGAAGGAGCGCAAGGAGAAAATGGTTGAAGCAAAGGAGACTTTGATGGGGAGTCGAGGATTTCAAACGAGCATTGATATCAAGGAGGTCTTCCTTTTATGAATAGAGGGGAGGAGTTTTAAATGGAAACAATTGCATTCATTGTGATCGTACACATGAATTTTAATAGGTTGATGCAAAGATTTTATTTTTACTTGAGAAGGTTCAAATACGAATCAGTATTAACATTATTCATTGAACTAGTATGCCAGTAAATGTAGTTAACGAAAAACTTACCTGTAGACGCTGTCATCGTAGTGAAGAAGAATCCGTAACGGCTGGTTAATACTCCGTTTCTTTACTATGTGGGCTGGCTCTATGTGGACGCCATGTATGACCTGCAAACCAGAAAAAAATAAGTTTTTTTTTTCAATTTGAAAAAGGTTTTTTTCTAATTAATTACAACTATAAACTATCAGTGAGTAGTTATAAGAACCAAGAATGTAGGTGTAGGGCCGCAATATCTCACATAATAAAGGCTGATTACTAGAACCTATTGCTTAGTTACAGAACGTGAATCTGAATAGCCGTAAAGATTATAACTATACTATACTTTGAATCGTATGTTCAAAAACACGGAGAGACATTGCAAATGGCAACTTTAGAACGTCAAAATTACAATCGCATTGCAAAAGACAATAAAGACTCAATTTCGTATATACCAAGAGCTATTCGAGCAGCGACTAAAAACCGAATAAAACATCGCGAAACAATCAGCGACGACGTAAACACGGAAACGTCACCGTTCATTGTTATCTCTCCTCTCCGCCCAGAGTTTCATTTAGCAACGCTCGCGCGTCTTAGCGTAATATAATTGATATCTCGACGCGCGAGCTTGCACATCTCCAGTCGTATAGTCGAGGCAAGTGGTGCGTGCAAATCGTGAATAATAACGACGGAGTCCGAGAGAAAGAGAGATGGATGAGGCTACGGGAATTTCGTCGAGGGATTTTTGCATAACTGCTCTTTCATGGCAAGAGTTGTGACGCGGAGAATAGAGGAATAGAGTTTTGATGAGAGAAAAGACATGTATGTTCTGCTGGCTTTGATTCTGCAATGGTCATATTGCGATTTGATTGCGATGTGTATTTTACTATAGGATAATTTCCGTAGTATGTGGCTTCAAATACACAATACAATTCATGTACGATATAGATTATAAATAATCTATGATGATCTACTTAACTTGAGCTTATACATTAATCGATGAGTGTACATTTTAAAACAAAAACTGCAGTAATATTTAATGCAGGACGACTCGATAACTTTAGGCATTGCACATAATTTCCAAGCAATACCCAATAATTTATCATTCCATCGAAATCCTGCATAAATTTAAAGTATAATTTTGAGTACTTTCATTTATTTAAATAAAAGATCAAACCAGTACGGACAATCGAACGCATCGAACTTCACGAGTTGCACGTCGATCAATTGAGCTGTGCGCAAGCCCAGCACTCGCGAGGATTTGCACTCGCTTTGAATGGGTCCTGAAGGATTCATTCACGAGGATTTGCATAGGAATTAACGTGACTATTTTGCCGCATCGGGGCCATGCACCGAAATCCTCTTGCTTGAATTTTTTAAGTTCTTTCTCTATAAATCTTCTGTATTTTTTAAAAGCTCGATAAATAAATAGCATTTTACAAAATGTATTTAGCCGCAAACCAAACTAGCTCTCTGAAAAAGAATAAAAAGAAAGTATTATATGAATCGCGTGCGGCTCACAGAGTTTACGATTTATACCACTGCATCTCTTGTAAAGAAGTTCGAGTAGGAAAATTCATAGAAATTCAATATTGAATCTAATGCGCGCATCTCCATAAAAGTCAGCCGTGAATACTTCACTAGAATCATAACATCCGGGAGGCATATCCACTGAACAATCGCAGCAAGACCGTAAAGTTGCGTTGCTCCTCAGCGCTACGGGTAAACTAAGTCTTAATATCAACACAATCGCGTTTCTCTATTCTCCATCGATACGTCAAGCGTAATTTCCCTCTGCAAGTAGCATTTAAGCGTCGGGATTTAAGAACTTTAGCGAACTTTAAAGGAATTCACGTTGCTCAAAGGGACAAAACGCGCGGTAATAAATGGTGATATTACGGTTTAAGGGGTTGAGGTATATCGCTATATACCTCGAGCATATATCGCTATAGATATATGCTCTCTAAATATGAAAAAGTAAAAAAATCATTTGAATTAGAGGCAAAATTGATTCACTCTTCCCAAAGGAGTCATTTTTCACTCTTGCAGATTTAGAGAGTATAATAAACGAGGAAATATACCATCCCTCTGCGATTTACTTTAAAAAAAATTGCTACACAGAGGGCCTTATAAAAAAATATAATATTTTTTGTATACACGCTTTGTGCGCAGAATCGAGCTACGATGTCTTTCTCTTTAAATCTGAAATAGTGAAAAAAGTGACTCGAACATTCTTTGCACAGAGCAACTCAATAGATCGAAAGGGTGATTTTTTACTCTCTCAGATTTAGAGTCTATGAGCCAGAAAATGTATAGCAAGTCATTTAAATTACCTTTCCAGGATCCGTCAAAGCGAATAACCTTGCTACCTTGACAACGAATTGACATATGTCATATAGTATATTACTATCGGACAGCTTCTGAAAACGCATTTTTGAGGAGGTTCTATCGGTATTCCCCAGAAAGGGCGGGCGAATGCATATATATAATAAAAACGTTATCAGTTGTAAGTAAACAGAGTAGGCTACCCCTAATTGAGCCTATCCAGAGTAAGAAGGCGGTGAGATGAATCGATTATAATATGATATACCAACCAGGACCAGATAAATATTAAAACTAAGTTAAAATTGACGAAAAATCTTCTTTTCCTAACCACTCACTTCAATACACTTGCGGATGATCGAGCACATCTCTCAGTTCCAATGCACAAAGCTTTAAAACGCGAAAAGCATGTTATGCAAGATAGATACACCAAGTCGGAAAGAGAAACAGTTTCAATTACGAATTAATCGATGCGCTCGCGCTGCCGCTGCTCGCTAGGCATGGCACATTTGCAATGCAATTATACGGGCCGACGTGTTCGCTCTATTCTTCCCCCCTTTTCTCTATCTCACTCGTTCAAGTTTTAATCCACTATTGTAGTTTTGCCCGGGTTCGCGGATCCATGATTTCCCCTCTACATCGCTTAGCGTTTTCGCGTTACAGATGACTGTAGCGTCTGCTTTGTTGTGCATTCTCTTGACCTCGACATAGACTCGCGAGAACTGCTTATTTGTCCGGGTTTTTCCTGTGGATGGAGTGGGCGAGTAATGTTGTTTCGCCATACCTCTTCTTGTTGTTTTTCAGTTTTCGTTTTAAGTAATTCTTTTAGTTTGTCTGTGTGATTTTTTTCAATTAGAAGGATTAAATTTAACAAGATATAGTATTTCCCAGTGAAATGCATTTACAGATTACAAAAAATCTCTTATTTATTTCGTATAAATTGGATATTTTAATTGAGAAACTTCGTTATACAGTATATTTCAAGGGAAAACTTTTCATCTTGAAAAGATTTATAAATAAATTGACTTTTTCCGTTATGTTTCAAAGAGTTTAAAATAACAGAAAAACTAATTCCTCCACCAAAAACGCACTTCCTATTTGAAAATAATAAAAAAATACCTTCCGTACTCTCGAGCAGGGCTCGTCCGTTAATACCCAGTCCTCGCGCTCGAAAGTGTTAATCTCCTTCCGACTCTTATTCCCATCATCCTCTGCTTCTCAGCATTTTGTCTCCCTTTTGTCGTTTTCTTAACACAGGGGCGGAAAGCTCCTTAACGGTAATGCGATACCCTCTAGTAGGAGCTACTGCTGCAGAAGATTTTTACCCGGTCGTCGCTGCATCCGAAAATCGCCAAAGTTGTTCTCGCGATCGCTAACTTGGCGCTGCGCGTAACTTAAATTGGGAGAAGTACGGCCGAGTCTCGCAAAGTTTTTTGAAGCGGCTTTCATTAGGAAGGAGTTGAAGCGGACTTGTAAGATATGGCTAATTGTTTCGTATTATTGCAGGTCGAGGAGATTAACGAAGCAAGTTTCGCTTCGTCGGAGCTGAATTGCAAATTATCGTAGATGAAAATGAATTTTAGAGTTCTCGATTTCATAGAATGAATGAAATTCTTTAAGGAATTAGTAATTCTTAATTTATCAAAAATTTCAATCATCGAGCTGTGTTTTATGATTATTTATAATTCATACATATTTTCTTTTTTTCGTTTACTAGGTGCATTTAAAAGTAGTTCACTCGGCCAAATAAGTAGTTTTAGAACTCGGAATTTGTAAACAATAGGTAGGAAAATTCATGATACGATTCCCTAGAACGGCGCTAAATCAGTTTGTTTATTAAAATTTGAGTGGTTTTTTTGAACAAACTGATCTAGCGCCGTTTAGGTGAATCGCATCATGAATTTTCCTACAATTACTCCCCCTGAAATTTCTCAACGAACAAAATGAGCCTTCTTTCGTTAAGATCGCACCAAAAATAAGAAAAAATATAAGAGTAATTATGTTAATGCTATTTTTTTATTAATTAATATCCGAGCAATTAATGCTTGAAATTGTTCGACGATTCATGGTTTCTATTCTCTTTTATATAATTTTTAAATATTCTTGCTCTTACATTACTGTTTTAATATAATAGTATTTAAAAATTTCAAATTCTAAAACTAGTCTTTTGACCAAATGAGCGCTCCACATGCTCTAAATTTTAATATTTTAGAATTTTTAAATTTAGCGCCATTAAAACAACCACTCATGGTGAGTTTGTAGATATCCGCGACAGCGCTGCTATTAATCAATTACATTTCTCGATTCACCAGAATCTACCAATCCATTTTCGGGTTCAATTTTCCGGTATCACTTTTTTTAAAGAGGAATATTTTTTATTACAATCGATTGATAGCCAATGGTACGATGTTACGGCATCAAAATGTAAACGGCACGCTTGCAACAAAAAAGTATTTCTTTCGATTAGTTCGAATTAGTTAAATATCCTGAATTCCAGTACATGACCCCAAGCCGCAAATCGATCTAATCCCAGCCTCATAAAAAAATACTGCCCCACCACCCTAGGGGATCACTTTACTAAAACAGCAGCACTTCCTGATACATTCGTAGCGGATGCCGCGCAACGTCACTCGGAACCACGGTGGCCACTTTAGCCCTGCGGCTGGGTCAGTCGATGCACATCCAGCGGAAATCTCGAGCTCCCTCTCGAGAGTCGCTCTCTCGTGTTCGCGGTCGCACTTATGGCAAACTTGCCGTAGCCGAGTGCAATCCCGTGTGCGGAGCGACCGCCGCCACACTCGGAACTCGCCAGTGGCTCCCCCTTTCGAATCGGGGTAATCGAAACTCGCGACAGGGTAGTCAAATCGAGATCCGAGAGAGAGAGAGAGAGAGAGAGAGAGAGAGAGAGAGAGAGAGAGAG
>QLSS01000229.1:142408-163128 GCA_024372645.1 Trichomalopsis sarcophagae
GAGAGAGAGAGAGAGAGAGAGAGAGAGAGAGAGAGAGAGAGAGAGAGAGAGAGAGAGAGAGAGAGAGAGAGAGAGAGTGAGAGAGACAGAGAGAGAGAGAGAGATGGTTCCAAAGGTTTTTCAAATAATGGCAGTAGGGATAAGCTGTTTTGCATGTCAACCAAAGGATATCGAGTTTGACTGGTGTTTTCTTTAACTGATATTATTGTCCATGAAAATTTGATATTTATTTTTGTCAATTGAATGAATTATTCGATAATATCTTACATACATATCGGTAGGTTTTATTAAAACAAGTATTGACATGATATTGTAGTGGATTTAAAAGTCATATTAAATAAACCCATTAGCAGGTAAATGAAGAAAAGGAAAGTTGATAAACTAAAATCATATACTTAATTAAAAAAGACTTACACTTTTCCAACAAAGCAAAAAAAAAAAAAACAGCGGAAATCTGTCGCACGATCAGTTTTCAATGGGCTCAAAAACACCCCTTATCCATACAAACGTTGATTATTGCACAATTAAGCGTAGTGAAAGAATGTTCGCGGCAAACACGCGCTCCGGTTTTCTCTCACAAAGCCTTTAAATACCAGAAAAGTCTCCAAAGAAGATCCACGTCCGTTTACGAGTACCCTTAACAAAGGCCATCATCCTCTTTTTCTCGTTTACAACACTTCGCGCGAACACAAACGTAAAAACTCGCGATATCGTCACGCATACTTCATTAAGCTCGCGCTTACTTATAAAGAGGCGAAAAATATTTATTGTGACGACGGTTCAAAGGCCGCGCGCGTGCACGCTCGCACGTGTAAAAGCCTCTTGAGATAGACTTTCAGGCCGTCAAGTTCATCACGGGAGGAGGGCAAGACAAAGCTCGCTCGCTTGTACAAAGAAAATTTCAGCTGAAGCGCGCGCATAATCGCGATCCACCCCGCGGCTACAACGTCCTGAAAAGGGGTAGATGAACAGAGGAACAGAGTGAGAGAAGGAAAGGTGCTGCATATAGCCAGCGAGAGAAAAAGCCGGCGCGGCGTTACAGATGGAAGAGCTAGAAACTGACGCTGTCATATAGTACTGATGTTTCCTTTACCCCCCTTTGTTCCTTCTGTCTTTTTTTCGTTTCACCTTTTTCTTGCTTTCGAGTAGGTCGAATGAAAATTTGCAGCGCGGAGCGTTATTTTATGATATTACGAGAGCACGTTGGAATTTCGTCCTTTGTTTATTAATGCGAGGAAAATGTAGGAGTGGGACGCACTCGACGCAATTGCGGGAAAATTATGTTGATGGGCGTGAATAATGCCTCGCGACGCGCTGAAATGCGCTTTTGACTAAAAAGTTCTGCTGAATTTAAGCGATGATGCATGGGCTTTTTCACTCTTTGTTCTTCGTCGAGAGGCCCTGGGATTTTTTTATAAAAGTTATTTGGCGTTATTTGGCTTTAGCAGACGCGCTATCTTTATGTAAGGAACTGGAATACGCTGTACAGAATATTTTATGATCGCCTTTTTAAGCTAAAACGAAAATACTCAAATTAAATAGTATGTTAAAAAGTAGTTTATATAGTGAACCTATTTCTTACGTTGAATTAGACAAAATATAAACATTCCCTTTTGGTATGATTCCAATTTTGAAATATCAAATGATCTAGTAAAACAATTGTGTTCGGGTTAGGGATGGGGTGGCAAATAAAGCATCCATTTCAATTTTATTTTCATTAAAAAGGTTTCATTTTTTTATTTTCTGTAACTATACGACGCATTTTTTCGAACGTGCCGAGACCTCGGCCCTGCCCTCAGATCCTGCTCTCTCGCGCTCCTATTTTAGACTGCCGTTTTCCCTCCCTCCGTCGCGTTCATCTTTCCCGGGCCCGCTACCTGCACCCCCTTCCTATCTCCGATGTACCGGCTTCTACCTACACCCCAAACCTCGAGAAAAGGTCTTATGTTTGCCTGCCCTGCCCGCTATCTTACCTCGGCGTATTCCTGTCCGGAACAAATTGATAATAGGAAAAACAATGCATTCTTTCTGATTTCGGCTCTCGTATTTAACGTAACAAAAGATGAATTATACTAGCTTATACAGCTCAATGACTTATTGCGTCGTGCACTATTATTCAAAACGTTGCTTTGGTAGTCGTCGAGGTCCTGCAACTGTATGAAGCTCATTTGCCGAAGGAAAATTCAAAACTTTCTCTTTTGCGCTCAAAGAAATAGCACAGGAGAACTCGACCGTGGAAATCGAGAGGCTTCCTTTCTTGCCCTCCTTATATCAGAATTAAGAGCTTGTGCGGATACAATGAATTCAAGGCCGAGGAAAGCTCGGCCTGATCTACGACGAAAGTTGGCGGAGCCGCGAGGATTCGAGGACATTATCTGTTCGGGCCACGCTTTTGTAATTGATGGCGGTAATTTCGCCGGAGGAAACAAAATTTATCGCCCAAAGCGGTGCTGGGCGGCTTCTTCTGTTTCTTGGTTGATATAGTTCATTCTTCTTCGACACTGTGAGGCTTCTCTCGAGACAAGACTTTCTTGAGAAAGTCGATTCGTTTCACTCTTGGAGTTTTGAATTTCGGGTAACGCCGTGATTTTTTGCTAGTGTATACATGTACATCATCGTTGAAAACGTCAAAATACAAGGATGTATGTTCCCTCTTATGGGGGAGTTCGTCTTTTGCTTACAAGATGTGTTTAGTTTTCCAGATTTGGGTTCTATAAAAGCATTATTTTAAACTAAAAAGTTAGGCTCGAAGCTTATAATTAATTATACACATATCCAGACATTTTTCAAAATTAAAAACCGTGCATTCATCTTCCAAATATCTCAAAACAGATTTCTAACAACAGGTTTTTACCTAAAGTTCAGAAATAACTATTTCAAAGCTTTCTCTAGGAAAAAGTAAAAGCTGCAAATAAATAAAAACAAAAATTAGAGTTTGGAATTTCTACGATAGATTGATCAGAACATAAATTTTTCAAGGAACTGACAAACACGAATACCGATCGATGCTATAGTATCGTCCATAAATTAATCAGAATGGACTACTCTCTTTGTTATAACGATGAAGGCAAAAGCTACTTTGAGTTGGTATTTAAATAAACAGTTTATGAAAATTTGTTACAAGCAACGAACAGGATTTGCATTATCGTGAAAAGTGTTTTAAAACATACAGGATCACTCCAGATTATCAAGCAGAAGAATAATCGAGTAAGTACACTTTGAAGCGATATCATGACTTTCTAATTCTATATAAACATTAAATTACAAGCTCCTCGAAATTCCGTTTCGCTTAAACAGCAGCAGCAACGACGAGGCTAGGAGGAAAGCGATGGTAGACTCGCCAAAGGGCGAACTTACGGGGCTACCAGCTTTGTATTGTTACGGCGTAATTAGCGAGAGGCAGCGAAATTGAAGGCATTCAGCCCCAGGTGCTTGTTGTTTTATCGCACGCAGCTTAAATTAGACACTTCTTTATGGGACGAATTCAGCCCGCTTTGATAGCATCTACCAGACATTGGTATTTAAACATGAGTTTTGTTTTATCTGCGCTGTATACTGGCTAGTAGACATTCCACATGCAAACGACACCTAAGGTGGAATTTAACGAAGCAATAATTTTCGAATAAAGAACAATCATGAGAGAGACTAACACTAATGTCACTTGCATGATCGTAAGTTTGGACTTTAATATTGTTGGCTCTTACTAAAAGCTAGTTTTCAACTTTAACGCGCTTTGGTTGTACTTTTCAGGTGGAAAGTTCCGCTATAAGGGGTATTTAGAAATTATGTGAAAAACTTTTGGAGCCACTGGTTAAAATCACTTTACTATTAGAGTGCCGTAGTTCTAAAAATGAGACAATCTGGCAACAGCTGCTTCTTTGGCCAACACAGAAGTTAAAGGATGAGCATAGAAATTCTTTAGGAATAAACGATTCTGAATTTTATATTTCAATCAACGTCCGACAGAATGTGAAATTCTCCACAAACCTTCGCAAAAACACAAACAAGCTCAACGCCGATAAAAAATGCTAAACCTCTAAGATGAAAAAACAACCATCCAAGCGAGCGTCGTTCTATCGTGGTGATTTCTCTCCCGTGTACGTCTCGCGTTATTATGCTGGTGCGCGCGCTACCGCCAGCGGCAGTAGCGATCAAAGCTTCAGGCAGAGAAAGCAAGCTTTGTCTCAAACGTTGTGTTCCGAAAGAGGGGGAGAGGGGGAGAGAAACGTCTCCAGAACAAACGGGCAAACACGACCGAACACACGTAAAGAGCATAACCTGCCTCCTTATACCCCATGTATACAGGCGCCGCACGTGTACAGGGGTGCCTCCAGAGGAGTAAATGTATTCCGGCCGAGCTTGCGGGATAAATACACCTGTGACTCGCGCGCGAGAGTAGGTACCCGCCGCGTTTAATTTCCTTCGCTTTTCCGTGCGACTGCTTCATTCGAGTCTTCCTGGGGACGTGTCTGACTGGGGTTCCGTTTGCTTGTTCGGGCTTATGTTCAAAAGAAAGACATTTAATGTTATTTTCCAAGTCGCTTGCTGAGAATCGACTGTGAATAAATTGGTTTGTAAATGCAGATTCAAGAGTTCGTTTTTTGGTATTAGTGCCTTGTTACTCGTATAGTTTTTCATTCTTGAAGCAATAAGCTTTCGGACGATGACCTTCGACTAGACCGACTGAATAAGAACACGAAATATGACTTATGATTCTAAGAACATTTTCTACTATGTCTACGAACAGCAGTAGTTTTGAATAAATACTTCGTTCCACTACTTCAATGCACACCGCTTAGCAAGCCTCAGGCCGCAATATGAAAAAAACCCTAGCGGGCGAATCTGGACCAACCCCAGCATTATTTACACGCATCTCTCGCTATCCCTCGCATTTCGACGGAGGTTCTCTGCTTTCAGTTCTCTCTCTCTCTACCGTGTGTAATTTCACCGTTTTTCCGAGTACCCTATAATTTTCATTCCGCCGACTCGATCCGGGAAGCTTTAGTTCTCCGACTCTCTCTCTCTCTCTCTCTCTCTCTCTCTCTCTCTCTCTCTCTCTCTCTCCCTCTCCGTTATACGTGCGTGCGCAATAGCGATTAAATTTCACTGTACGCGGGGAGCGAGCGCTGATTGCAGATTTCTCGCGAGAAACGTTCATTTAAGCATACGTATGTACATCCCTTTCTGAAGGTTGGAGGAGAGGATGCTGAGCGTGAAATGCACAGGAAGCCCCTTTTCATCTGCTGCTTCTTCTTCGCTAATAATTCAGTTCAGGGAAATATGAGAAGCTGGCGCGCGTGATATACTCACTGGAGCTCTCTCTCTCTCTCTCTCTCTCTCTCTCTCTCTCTCTCTCCCTCTCTCTCTCTCTCTCTCTCTCTCTCTCTCTCTCTCTCTCTCTCTCTCTGTTCGTCGAGACGTGGAGCGATTACTCAAAGCTCCGCAAATGCGATAAGAATGTCGACGGACTGTATGAAAGGAGAGAACGGAAAGAAAAAACGTGGTGAGGTAAGGATTGCGCGAACGTGAATTGACTTGTTAGTTTAAAAGGGGGGGGGGGGGGGAGACTTTTCAATGGCAATCATTATTTTTTAAGATATTGATAGTTCAAGGGGCCGATGGTGTTGAATCATTTCGAATGCATATGAGTTCTGCCTTAAAGGAAGTGCACAGTCTTTAATATACTTCTGTGCAACTGAAAGTTAGGGCGATTTCAACCCTTGTAATCCTAGTACGATAGAGTTGAATCTAAATTTTCGTCAGCCATCAAAAAACTGCGGTCATATGTTCGTACTGTAATGCTGACCCAGATAACAGACGCGAATCGCGCGGCAAGGGACGAAAAAAAGCGCTTCGTTATGCGGTCCCTTGTTTTGAGCTGTGGGATCGTCAAAATTGAATAATTGTGCCAGTGCAGGTGAATTGAATTAAAACGTCAACGTTCGCGCTTGCCATAACAGGCTTTCCCGGGGGCAGCGAAAAAAGCGTCATCCCGTGAATTGCGTTGATTCGGATTTGCTCAAGTGTCTGGCGAGTCCCGCTGCTTGATGTATGCTCTAATGGCCTTTAACCCGTCTCGATATGCGGCGGCGAACTTGGACCGAGTGAGAATTCGCGAGGAGAGTGAAGCTATATTTTCCTTGAATTGAGAATTAAAGTTCAGGACATTTCCATGGCTCTACTTCCTAGGCAATTCTATAGGACTAAACCTGAAGTTTAAAATTTGCACGCGTTGGTGCATATAGCGAATAATAGTATAATCGGGTAAGGATTGCGAAGACGTTCTTACCGCAAGTTGCTACTGATGCCATTTACAGAATTAAATTCACTAAACTTATCCACGCAGCTTCTCCAGCCCTTTAATAGCCCCCCCCCCCCCCCCCCCGTAAAGAAAGCCCAGCAGCGCATTGCAATCAATCAAATAAACGAAGCCCGAACAGAGAAGCATCCCCGTCGGATAACCGAATAAGTCCCAGCGCTCTCGCGTCATCCGTCGAAGAATCGAGTTCCCGTGGCATATTTTAGAAATTCCGCGCACAGCTGACCTTCTTCGACTGCCGTTGCGACGTAAATGCTCATTGCGTATTCGGGGCGGCCCGCGACGCGCGGTCGACTGTCAATCTGATCGCGGCGTATTTGTGGAGAGCTGCCGAGCTGATGCCTAAGATTGAGTATGCAGTGCACAGTTGCTGCCGAACCATTCGTATGGAGCTGCAGCTCTTGCATATCGGCTGATGGAGGGCTAGTAATGGCTGCGCTCGCTAGCTGGTGGTTGGCTGGCTCGTCGAAGGGTGGAGCGATTAATTATTGAAAATTGAGTGTGGCGCGGGTTTTTAGAGCGAAAGTAAGCACCGCTCGAGGATATCGCTGATTGATTACTTCAAGAAGAATTGTTATTTTATATTTCACGATCTCTATGCGGATATGAGTATTTTCATTCGTTTGGCAGTCGAGAAGTTTAGTTAGATTTCTCTTGGGGGATGTGGAATATTGGTTGTACAACATTATTCATTCAATCATGTAACACAGGCTAAAATCGGAAAAAAAATTGTTCGTTCCAGCAATTCCACTTCATTGATTTACAATTCCAGCGTGAGTCAAGGAAACTTTTGATACAGTATTTGTATTCGAAGTGTCGCGAACACACAGGTACTTATGGAAGTGCAAAAGAGCATTTTACATCATTTAGGATTAAAGTAACTCTGAGTCAGAAGATTATTTTCCAGTTCTTCTCGACCAGTGTGCTACAATCAGTATACAGCGCTTTTTCATTCGGATCTAAACCTCTTGTGCCAGCGTCAATCCTACATCCTCTAATAAAAAAAAAACAGATAGTCTGACAGACAAGCAAAGCACCTCCTATGGCGCTAGAAAAATATTTTCGAGGCTAGACTCAGAGACTCGGAATGTAGAGGATAATTCGCATTGGATATATAGGACAGGGCCGTGGCAGAGTGAGCAAGACAGCCGCGGAATCCAATTAGACGAACAGACGCGCGCGAGTACTGTCCGTCCGTTCATTTAACGGACAGAGCCGCGTCGAGGTAGCGTTTCCAGGCTCGCGTTTCGTTCTCTGCAGCAGCGCTCTTTGTAATCGCGTGATTTATGATTGATCCACTGCTGCTTCTGGAGCTGATGCTCTTGGATATCGCTGGAATTGTTGGATTTCATTCAATTTCACTGTTTCTTTTTTTCGTGTGTATTTTCTATCGATGGACGGGTAATAGAATTGATAATGTGACCTGAAAATTCTCTTCCATTTGGGCTGCAATATTGCGGGTGAATCTTTCGCATGCAGACTTACGCGACGGAAAAAAATCAGCGAATGGAATCGTTATTTCGGAGACTCACCTGTAACAGAAAGAGAAACGAAAATCAAAATTGTTGTTAGATTTGAAAGAAAGAGTATAAGGGCTTTAATTTTAAATCGTCTCTATCGCGCTATGTATTTTCTCATAACCAAATATTACCACAACACCAGCACCAGTTGCGAATCACCTTATTGTCAATAAAACCAAAAATACCAGTCATCCCGTATAATCACGCCGCGTCTAACGCGAAACGCAAACAGCCCGCAAGCAGGAACGCGAGAGAGCAGCCTCACAAAGCCCGAAACAGACAATAAATAACTTGATAATACCCGCACTCCCGCCTGCAATTACACATCCCAGCATCTCCTTTGCGCAGAGCATCGTTATAGCCGTTTCCTCGAAGACGTCGGTGCCGACGACTAGGACATCTACAGCGTCGGGCGAGATTCCGCGCGGTAGGCTATATACGAGCGTCCCTTAAAGGGCTGCCGTTGCACCTTCGCATATTAATGCGGTGTGTCGCCGCCGGTTGATGTACGCCGTGGCAATATTGCAGCGCATGCCAGACTCCCACACGGCCGTTTCGCCTAATCGAGATGCGCGCTATCTCTCGCCGCAATGGCAGCACTTGCGAGGGAGTGAGAGGGAGTGAGAGGGAGAGAGAGAGAGAGAAGAGAGAGAGAGAGTCTTGTTCTGAGCTATGTAAGCACTATTAAGGCCAAAGACGCTGGAGAATTTTATCGGACTGGCTTTTGACGGCTGGAAAGCCGGGAAAGCTAGCTGCTGCATTTGATTGCGCGTTTTCGTGGGAGAGAAAAAGATTGCGGAGCAAAGGAGCCCGATAAGGACGTGCTTCGAGGCTTGAAAGCTTATTTCTACAGTTTTATCGAGACTGACGCGAGTATATTTAAACTTCATTTTGGGTCGAGGCACTTTGCGGCTTTCAAGCAGAGCTCCAGATTGTATGTCTTTTAATGAGGATTAAATTTCGCTATATACGTTAAGCTGCTCATTTATCCGTATTGCAGAGAAGTCATATCACACGTCAGCAGTTAAAAAAACTTTGGACTTTGGACTTTCATTCAAGCGATTCTTGGAAAAGTCATTGAATCAAGCGGGATAAAAAGTTGCAAAGCGAAATGAAATCCGGTAATAGAGCTGAAAGAGGAAGGAAAAAAAGAACGAGAAAATTAGGGGGTGGCAAGAGACTGGGGGCGCAAAGAAAAAGGAAGCTGAGATACGGTCATACGGCTCAGTTATAACGAAAGCGGATCTTCCCCAGACTCCAGAATTTCTTTCTCAACTTCTCGTCTCTCTTCATCTTCCTGCAGCTGAATATTAAAGAAAAAAGGCGACAAGGGTAGAAGACTGGCAATGAGGAAGAAGTATGAGAAAAGATTTCTGAAAGGGGGAAAGAGTGAACGGTGCGAAGATACGTCTTTGGCAATCTCTGATAACAAGCTGGATATTCTTTGATCGATATAGGTACATTTAATTCGCTGCATGCACTTTAATGCTCAGCGTCTCGATACCAGAATGCAAATATACGAAAGCACTATCAGCTTCGTTGTCATGACTACAGCGGGGGAGAAAGGCATCATCAACAGCAGCTAAACTCAAAAGCTTGCGCTCGAGCAATCGCTATCACCTGCACTCCAGTTTCATCCTCTATCTCCCGAAGCCGATAGCCATAAAGTCCAGACAGCGTATACCTACGCCTATTGTTAATCATTAGCGGCCAGTGTACAGGCTCTCTCTCTCTCTCTCCCTCTCTCTCGCTCTCACTACCTCGCGGGTGCGTAAAGTACGCGTGCCGAGGTCAGCCAATCGCAATCGCTCATGCGGTTGTTTCCCCCTCGCGCTCGAGCATACATATTACGCGTCAGGTGGTAAGAGGATCAGGCTCGTATATAACTCGCATGAATTATGTGCGTTATCGAGGCCAAACTAGAGAGAGGTACACGGAGGGGCTCGCTGCGGCTCCAGTCGACCATAATAAACCGACAGCCAAAACCATCATCATCATCATCATCATCGACGGCGTCGTCGTCATCGTTCCTGGTACGTCATTACCATTAGAATTACGATGGTCAATACCCAGGGCAAAACAACAAGCGGAATTCATCAGCGATCGTTTGTGGCCATATGTGTCTGCGTGTGTACACTGCACGGACGCTGTAGCCGAAAATTTGCTGAAATGTACGCGATGGATCAGCTGACAGGACGACGCAGTGCTGGATTTTGCTGCGTTCCCGCGCTGCGTCGATGCTGTTGTCGCTGTTGATGATGATGAAGATAAAGCGACATAGGGAATGAGGTAAAACAGTGCGAACGAGGATTTTAATTACTTCGCGCGCGAACGCGATGAAGGAAGATGAGAGCGCCTGGTACGGACGGGCTGAATAATTGATTTCGGAATTAATTGCAGATTGCAGCTTTGAACGGGGGGTGTGAGTCGCGCCGCCTGTGTGGCGGGCCAAAAATTTGCATATGCGCGTAGAGCTGCTAATGAAAAAGAATGGGGGACTTGTTCAGTATGTATATTTCCGGAAATCGCCGCTGATGATGCTTGGCAATTATTAAAGTTCGGAAAATGCTTGCTGGACAATTTGATGGATAAGCAAGTTTTTTGGGAAAAGAACAGTGTTCGTTTCAGGAAAACTAAAAAGACATCCTTAAATTGATTCTTTCATTTTGATCGGTGTTTCGTGCGAATTGTTATACTGTGTAGAGAATTGCAAGGATTTCGAATAGATTTCTATACATGATCGATTGCCAAGATTCTACTTGAGATTGCCCCCAACAATATATTCGCAAACGATCATATTCACCGAGCAAGAACAGAAGGCTGCCGACACCGCGGCTACTCCTAAATCCACCTGGTCTTCGCGATTAATCACTCGCAAAAACGGAAACGCCGATACAGCCTCCTTAATCCTTAGTGCTCCAGAATCGAAGCGTATAGCTGTCCGGCGTTGATATGTATACACCGTATGTATATATATACCACTGTGACGTTAGTCGGTCGAGGCACGGCAAACCCTCAACAATGCTTGCTCCGTGTGTAAATTAAAGCAATTTGCACGTTCCCCTGACCTCCGCCCACTTGTCCCTCCTTCGATGCGTATTTCACATGCATCGTTTCTCCCCCGTATAGCTTATATATACATACGCTGCATAGGCATACACAAAGCTACACTGCACTCTGTATGGGCAATGGGAGGATACGACTAAAGTCGGATCATTAACTCGCTGATTAAACACGCAGGCCTGGGTTTCGTCTCCTGATGGGATTTTCATGATTTATAGGCTATGTAGGGGGGGGGGGGGGGGATGCCGCTGGTTTGCACTCCGACCTCTGGGTAATGGCAAATCGATTAATTGTAGTTCCGAGTTCTCATTCTGTGCTCGTCTCTCAGTCCGGATGTTTGCAATATGATTGCAAAATAAACGCTTTTAAATTGCCGCGTACGCAACGAGCGCGAGTGAAACTGTCCTGGTTGACTATTCTTCGCTTCAGCGGTAATACTTTTGTTGTGTGGACAACGAAAAAGCGGGGGGAGGAAAAGGGTGATTGTGTTTTAAGTGCTGGGGAAAGAGGGCCGAGGGACAACGAAATTATTGCCGTGTTGCAGACAGGCTTTCAGTATATTTTTTTTTTGTTCGGTATGGCAGAATTGCTGGTGCTATTATGGAAAACAAAATTGAATTTTTATGCGTTGAAGTCCCGTAATCATAGCAGACACAGCATTCTCTTTTATTTCTTCGAATGCTTTTTTAGCAATGGACTTATACAGAAGTGAAAGAAAATTAATTAAATTCGTAATCTCTATAGAAAAATCTTGAATGTGTTATCGAAATTCACAATTGACCATAGTGGCTGGTTTTTTGATGAAATTAGAATTGGAAATTGATTGTTCGTAAATATTGGGGAATTCGATCAGCCGAGTTACTGTGTTAACATTAAAGCCCTAATTACAGTGGGGGAAGAGTTTGCTCCACTTAAATAAATTTGGTAAACACAACAAAATTTTTATAGAAATAACAAACAAATGAATGTTTGGTCGTATGCACCAAATCTTATTTAAGCCAACTAAATGTTGTCGTTTCGTACAATCGAATATTGGAATTTGAATTCAAACATTTTCAACTGTTACTAGCTAAATAATTGTCATATGTGCTCTTCAAACGCCTAATATGTACAAGATGATGAATAACACCCTACACCTAACAAATAACCTGGGAAACAGTTTGTAGCGAAGCTCCAATATAGATACAATTATAATACCCGCAAAAAAGTCGTAGTGGCAGCCCCAAAAAATTCCAATTAATTTAACCCTTTGTCATGGAAGGACGACCGAAAAAAGCTCGTATGGGTAAAGATCGCAAAAAGTTGCAAAGACCTTATGCATGAAGCGAGTCGCTTAGAAAATTCTTATTGTTGTTGTCGATTGCTATTTTTTTTTAACGCAAGGGCTTGAACTCTCATGTTATTTTCAATGTTTCTACGATAAAAAATTTGATTTAAAGTAGTTTTTCTGATTTGTTGTGTCTTGATATTGCTCCGTTGCTACGCTGTTGTTTAAGGTTAATAGTATTTAATTCATTAGTGCAGTCGAGTTTTTTTATGCTTGCGCGATCGTCGTTTATTTTTTAGAGATTTTGAAATTGCGTTACTTCATGCAA
This sequence comes from Trichomalopsis sarcophagae, assembly GCA_024372645.1. Taxonomy (NCBI): domain Eukaryota; kingdom Metazoa; phylum Arthropoda; class Insecta; order Hymenoptera; family Pteromalidae; genus Trichomalopsis; species Trichomalopsis sarcophagae. The sequence continues at coordinate 154,906 of QLSS01000229.1, forward strand.
TAACAACTTTATAATAACCCGGGCCAGAATTCTGCATCCGCACTCTTCAAGGGAAATATGGTTAACGGGTCGAGCTCATAATTGACGATTCGCGTAAGACAGCGAAGTCGCGAGTTGGTGGACGATAGCCCACTCGGCAATAAAAGGAGCGATTTGTAACGTGGACTCTCGAATCTAGATGTTAATGTTTCAATTTGTCAAGATGAAGTTATCAGTTCAAAGTATAGTCTGTTTGTTTGCGCAGTCTACTTTGCATTTGAAAAAGTAGCGCTAAATTGTTTTTGAAAGTACTATTATTAAACTCGTATTTTATTATACCGATATTTTCTTTAAACAAAAAAAAAAGCTTTTTTTCATGCATCGAAAGTGGGTAGAAACCTACGTATTATGTGCAGGAGAATACCGTTATTTCATTTCGCTGCTCGAAAATCATCCTACAAGCATAAAAAAGCGCTTTACAAATTAATTGTAAAAATTATACCCAATATTTCTGAGGGCGTAAGGTCAACTATCAATGTATATGCATTGCTTGCATTAAAAAATTGAAAGAAAATTTCTCACAGTATATTTGAAAATTCAGTGTATAAAGTAATATAAACAAGCGACAAAGCTATATACTATTATTTGGAAAAATGAAGAAACCAAATGTTCTGATTCAAAGGTTAAACAAATACGCCCGCATAGTCCTCGCAAAATCCCTATTTCCACCCAGCATGATTCGATCTAAAGCGTTCCAGCGGTGGGGTGGGGGGGGGGGGGGGGAGCATCGCCCAGTGTACTATGCAGTAGTAGCCACTCAAAAAACTCTAGCGCTTCGTGAGCCGAAGCCGAGCGCGCGCAAAGCGGCTTTTTCCGTAGCCGGCAAAAGCCTCTGCTCTCGAAAGATCGACTACCATCGCCGAGGAAAAAGCTCACGCGCGTTTTCAATAAAACGTAGAGATAGCCACTGCTAGCGAAAGAAGAATAAAAGAAAACCTGCATTTGTTCCGGTCCGGCTTGATTGCGCGCCTGCATATTTCAAGGGCCACGCGAGCGGGGGAAGATTTATCGCGACGATAGCTTTTTCTCTAGCTCGAATGTCTTTTCGCATTCGTGGAATCGTATTTTTTCTCTACTTTGGATGAAATTTTTCTTAGAAAAAGCAGATGTCTTTTTTTATATTCTGACGAGACAATTATGTATAGAGGGATGAGAAGCTTGCGATTTCTTTCATTTGCAGATACTGAATTTATAAAAAATACATTTTTTAGCTTTCGGTAGCGTTGTCAGAGAATGATATGAAAACATTCTCGTTGCAGTTTTATTTTCCAATTTTACTAACGTTCTATCTGTTCGTAATACGTAAAATTCAGTAATTAATAACAAAATAAGTACGAGTGCGACAGCAAACGAGAAATATATATTTGAAATAATGATGTTCGTTAAATTTGAAAATACCATTGATGTACTCTTATTGAATTTAGTTGAAATGCGTTTCGTTGGCATTGTTTTTGTAGGGGGGTTGAAGTCTTACAGTTTTTTAATCCAAATTATTGATTCAGCTTGAAAAGATATAAAATAAAGAACCGTCATTCTGTTTTACTTTTGGAACACCATATGTAATTGGATACATTTGAGGTACTTCACGTATCTATGCACAAGAAAGGTATATATGGGGAATTCTATGGGAAAAATGCCATTTTCTGGTGGGAGAAACCGAAAAAAAAAACAAATGTTTGAGCACACTCCCGCAACATTTTTTTCTTAATGTACATGTTTAGAATTATGTTCCAACATCGAAAAAGTGCCTTGTGACACTGTTTTCTAGGCCTCTCAAATTCGTCGAAAAATAGCAATTGTTCAAGGGCAGGTACACAATGCATAAGGGCACAAACAGAAAATGTGTTACGGTAGAATGAAAGACCGAGAAAAGAGCTTGAATTACAAAAAAAAGGGTTATAAATGCTTGATTTGGTCTAAAATTACGCACCATTAAAAATGCGGAAAAATCATAAAAAAGATTTCTTAACTTTGAAAAATCCTGCAATTTTCATGACTCTTTCGCATTTTCAATTGTGCGTAACTTTTGACCAAATCAAGCATTTATAAGGTCTTTTCCCGTACCTCTTCCTACCGTAATACATTTTCCGTTACTGTCTTTATCCTTTAAGTGCATGTCCTTGAACAATGGCTATTTTCCGACGATTTGAAGGGCCTAGAAAACAGTGTCACAAGGCACTTTCTCGATGTTGGAACGTGGTTTTGCATGGTTCTAAACATGTACAATAAGAAAAAAAAAGTTGCGGGAGTGTGCACTAACATTTGTTTTTTTCGGTTTCTCCAACCAGAAAATGGCATTTTTCCCGTAGAATTCCCCATATTTGTTGGATGTCGTCGTTAAGAGGAAGGAAAGCGATGAAGGATAAACGAGGAAAAGGGGTTGAAGGAGCTATAGAGATAGTTAACGCTACAGTGATTATGTTTTGAATCCAACTAAACTCACATCTATGGACGTATGACTAAGGGGTGGCGCGGAACCTGCACCTTCAGAGGCAGTGTAAACTGCACTTGTGAACTGGTGAGAGCACTGGCCGCTGAGTACACCTGCACTATGGTGGAGACGAAGAATAGCCTGCACAGCGTCATAGACAGAAAGTATGCCGGATACTTGCACTAGGTGAAGGAGGCAATGAACCGTCCAAGACTAGGCACCTGATGCATGTAAGCCTGCATTAAACTGAGGCAATGTAAACTGTACAGGGGTAGGCAAAACGCGTAGCAAAGAGATGACGGTCGGGGATAGACCAAGCTACGAGTAGCAGTACTTCGGGTCTTTTATACCAAAAGCTAGAGGGTACAGTGGTGCGGCGGAATGGCTCGGGAAAAATCCTGGACCCCGACAATACCCGTTAGGACTCCCGCTGCTCGACAGTTTGTTATGACACAGACTTCTTCATGGTCAGGCTGTTTCCTGGTGGTACGCGTCGCAATGGTTATATAATAGTGGAGATGTCTAGATGGCTGGGGCGATAGCCTGCGGGCGTTATGTTATTATACTGAAAAATGACACTTATACTACAAAGAACGTCTTAAAAAAGTATTAATAATGCTTTCATGTCGAACTCTTCCTATACTGCATAACTTTAATTATTAATTATTGGACATAATTTTGTCGCAACGAATCGGCGACCGCATAATCCGTCAATTAGACAAATTAATAAACCGCAACAATACCATAAATTTAATGAATTAATTTCTGTGAAAGGGCGTACGGCGAATCTAGAGCATTAATTTGGAAAAGCAGTCCCGACTTATTTAGATCAAAGAGGATTCGTTCGAAGTCCGTATTAATTTCGTAATTGTCAGTCGAAAGGAATCCGTGAGGGTAAAAGGACGACAGCAGCGGCTCTATCCGATGCATTAGCACGAATCGTAATCAGAGTAAAGTCGGAAAAAAAAACCGTTGTGTCTTTTGATGTCGTTCCAAATGCGTTATTAGTAAAACAGCGAGAGCTTGTAAGAAAACCTTCTTCTATTAGGAATGTTGACATGCAAGCTCGGCCCAGAGGGCGTCTCGGTTCCCAGCCCCAAACCTATGTTAAATGTATATCTATATATATGCTCACGGACACGTTCTTGCATGTGAGTTAGGTCACGTGATACACACATACAAGAGAGCGTGTCCGTGAGCCTACACATATATAAATATACATTTAACATGTGTTTGGGGCTGTAAACCAAGACGCCCTCTGGGCTGAGCTTGCATGTCAACATTCCTAATTCGCTGAATCACGCCTGCGGGCGTACTTTTACTGTATCCATCAGCGCGTAGAAAATGTTTATGCTTTTCTAGTAATTAGTATAAGAGTTTTTATCGTCGAATATCGTACATTGTTATTATGATTATTAATTTCGAAATTTTCATTCTGACGTTTGTAGGGAGGGTTAATTTGAGTTTGTACTCAAACATTGCAGGCCTAAATAAAATATCGAGGCAAGAACCCGGAAAATTTTCGTAATCCTGGTTCTTTAAAAACGAAACTCAATGATAATTTTCCGACTACTATAAAGCCACACGTACGCGTATCCATTTTTCGAGAGCAGCTCGAGATTTTGCAACTTGCACTCTCCCCACACCTTTTTTCCCCCTCGCAGCGCAGCGGTTAGCTGAATTATGCAGGCTGCAGTTCGCGGCAGTGGCTGCTCATCGCCTATTCCGTTTTTCTGCATGCTTTCAGTGGCAAGTGTGCAGATCTTTGCAAGGTGCTCGCGATAGGCTATTCCGAAGGTTCGATGCTATCAATGTATCTTTGAAATTTTTCCACAATTATGCAGGCTTGGTTGTTTAATCGATTTGAATATTTAATAGCGATTTGAGTGATAATGTATTTCTTCTTATTTTTGAAAGTCTCGTATTAAGGGTTGTTTTGTAAGCCAAGATAGACGCTGTGTCAGTGGCTCATGTAGTGTGCATGCGTCTAAGTTAGAAAGTCTAAACGTCTTCTTGAATATATTTTTGGGCGGGATGAAAATGACGTTAGGTTTGAGAGAATATTATATTTCTGTAGGCAAATACAGTTTTTATAAATATAGTACTCGGTACAGCATAATAAGATACCTCTATACCATTTTTATGTCTGTTTGAAGACCGCCAGTTTTCGGTACTTTTATTATTTTTCGGATTTACATAGTTGCTTACATAAGTCTGATCAAATTTTCTGCTTATATACAAACTATAAGTCAATGTGTGAATGTGGTTCAAACACACAATTCTTGTTTGGACCCCTTCATTAAGCAGAGCGGCATCAGTAACGAAATTCACGTAAGGGCTTTTATAGCACAGTGTGGCTAAAATCCGCTGTTAAGTCACGCCTATCTATGACTAAAGTAGTCCTTTTTCGCACTGTGTTTATTACACTCGCTACGCTTGTGCGCTAACCTCACGGTGCAAATAAGGACTCACTACGCTCGGGTGCTAACTGAGCCGTGTAAAAAAGAACCATTTAAGTCACACGTATCGTAATGTACTATTTATCTCTCAACTTAAGCTATTATAAAATATTTCAAAGTAGTTAGACAATATTTTTTCTGTCATAAAAGATACTTGAGGGGTGTTAAAGATTCATAACTTGAACATATGAAAATGTTATATTCGTAAAATATTTATGAAGATTCAACTGTAATGCATATTCTTTAAATATCGTTATAGCTGTTATCACACATGGTTTTAGAAAAATACAGCAATACAACTAGTTTTTCACCAAAATCTAAGCTTTACGTGATATTCACTGAATAAAATATGCAAGTCATGCAGTAAACAATATTATTCTGTTCAAAATGGACGTTAGTAAAATCTCCATCTCACGTTATAAATTTCATAGAGATACCGTAGATTTTAAAGAATAAAATTAAAAGAACAATCATAATAAATACATAAATATCCACGTGTAAAATTAACAGCATTTACCACTTTTCCATGCAGCTTTTCATAAGCATCACGAGCTGTAAATAATTCTTCAGTACATTCGATAATTTATTGAACACTACGCCTGACAAAAAAAAATGGCATTACTCGAAACAAATTGCTATTGTAGGTAAATTTCTTGGTGAAACTGAAATTAATGGTCCAATAAATAATCGAAGACATCCGATTTTGCATTGGCGAGTTAAGAATTATTGCTAAAATTTTAAACGCAGATTTTTCAAGCAGCAAGGTATGCTGGGAGCCTTTGTGAATATGGAGATTAATGTACATGAAGCTCTGAGAAATATATTGCAAAATTAACATATTTTACTTATCATACACTCGCAGTTCTGAAATTTAGTATTCTCATGATATTGAATTAACGTTCAAGCCGGCACATTTTATCGAATATTCTTTATGGAAAAGTCAGAATAAATGTTTAGAACAATTATAGATAATATTATGGATATTTTATATGTCTAAAATGTAAAGTCACTGCATCGAATAACTTTGTATATTAATATATTAAAAATAATGTAAAAGCAGCGATTTTTCATACGTGGCGAATTTCAATTGATTCAATTATATGTGTGAAATAGCAGAACCAATATGCAACGCTGCATTACTTATTATTATATAGTAGTTGAAAACATAGCACAAGAAATTTCAGTTCAGCGGCAAACGTTCCTCTCCGAAAAATATCAAAAAGCCACGAGCACGTTCTGGAATGTATGATATCTTTCTGTTAACAATTCCTTCCGGCATGAATGTCAATTTTGTGAATTTTATGGACGAAATTTTATTAACAACTCTTTGTGGTGTTATTATTTTAATGAGCCGTACTACTATTATTATTATTATTATTATTATTATTATTATTATTATTATTATTATTATAGTGTGCATGCGATAAAACGATAGAAGCGTAGTCTTTATTATTTTTTTAGCTTTAACAACATGTAAAAAAATTCCATAATATGAAATTCATAGTGTATACCTTCGGTAACCTTCAGAGTCTACACGTCGAAAACGCGAAATGCAGTGTTTTTAACGAATCGTTCTCTCTTTGAACAAAGTTTGAACAGTATCGAAAATTTAGTTCATCATTCGTTTTTAAAAATAGTGTCTATAAAAATAAAAACTATCGATTAATCATGTCGTATAAACCATATGATGGCATCGTCATCCTCCACAGGAAAATGATGACGCTTTCAATGAATCAATTACCATCGTAGAGAGCTCGCAATATTAGCAGTATCGGATTCTGCTGTAAGTGCCAGGAGGCTCAACGCCAGATATACAATCGTATGAGGTCAACAAATCTGCGGATATAGGATATTTGTGATATTAACGGCGGCGAACGGATCATGGGCATATTTGCGAACTGCAAAAACATTTACACTGCCTTTGCGACAGGTGCAGGTTGTTAATTGTTCAAAATACGATTGTTGCGCGGCGCTCCATTGGACCGGGCTAATAAAAGCAGACTCGCTTGAATTGCGCCAATGGACGCGCCACTATGCACCAGTAATTATAGATCAAATAATAGACGATGCGACCCCAGTAAATGGATAATCAGATCGTATTCGGGCAAAAGGTGATAATATACGCGCCAGAGTCTAATATAAACAGCGTATATTATTATATGCATATTTATAGCGATTTGGAACAACGTCAGTGCACGAAGGCGTATTAATTGTCGGAAACGTGGGTTATGTTTACCGAGTGGGTACTTGGACGAAACACATTAATTTGATGTTTAGTATTACGAGTAAGGCTTTTAGAGCTCGATCAATTAAGCTTTATGCGCGTCCCGTAAATTTGAGCATAAAATACTCTGTATGATTTAAAATTCATGCAACGTCTAAAATGCCAAAAACTTATTGTACGCTTATGGTTATAGAGGCCATCAATGATGGATGGTAATACTCTCTTTGAAATTCATCCATGATAACATAATCCGGCTTGTATGTACTCGTACTAATTATCAACGCAGTATTACAAGATCGATTCAGCAAATGAATACATTGAAATAAGCCTATTAGTCCGAAGCTCTGCACAGTATATCGACGTAAATGGCGTACAAGTCTATTTACTACAAGTTTTGAAACTAGATGTACACGTGTGAATTGAATTCCCCGAGAGAATATTACTGAAATTTATGAGCGCATAAATTATTCGTTTTCAGTAATTGTAGGATTGCGTCAAATCCAGCCGTTCAATTAGGTACTTATATGCTTTCATCGATTTCTTTCCCTCTGCAAGCCCAATTTTACAAACATTTCCCAACGATATCTTTCGTAGCCCGTATCATCCATTGAAGCCGTTCGGTGCACCGTAAAAAGCGTATCTTCTTACGTTCGCTCGCGAAGCGCTTCTAATGCACCTCGATATAAAGCTATTACCAAGCGCAAGCACTCACACAAGGTTCTCAATTGCAAAAGCGCATTGCCCAGTGCATTCCGAGCCGCAAACTACCAAAAAGGCAGCTGCGCACATGAATGATACACGCGCGGACGTTTCGACCAATAACGACCAACAGCCTGGCGAACTGTGAGTATATTCTCTACACGCAAATTGCAACGACGTAGCAACGCCAGTCGGCTCTCTGCATCCCTTTTTCATGCTACCGAGCGTCACTAACTTTCTCCATTGTGCATGCATTTCGATATGAGGCATCGTAAAACAAGTTCGCCGATTCGCTTCGCATTATTGCCCCCTCCCCTCCTCCCTTCTCTCTCTCTCTCTCTCTCTCTCTCTCTCTCTCTCTCTCTCTCTCT
>QLSS01000229.1:163138-201000 GCA_024372645.1 Trichomalopsis sarcophagae
TCTCTCTCTCTCTCTCTCTCTCTCTCTCTCTCTCTCTCTCTCTCTCTCTTTGTGTGTGTGTGTGTGTCGATCGAACGCACGCGCGGAATGTAAATTGTATTTCTCTGCTTCCCGTTTACGTCTTCATACGTACCCACAGCCGTGGGCTTGCGCGAGAACATGTGTGTAAGCTTGTATGCAATAAAGGTCTGCCCGTGTGTGCACAAAGGTGTACAGCATACGAATATTCCGCGGTGGTGCGTGTGCGCGCGCAGGGGGAGAAAGCTGCATAGGTTTACGCCGTGTCGTTTCGCTCACTGCAGCAGCGAGAGACGATTTTATACCCGCGCGTTCGGATGACGCACACAATCGGAAATTTCACGAGAGAGCTGCGCTGCCGCACGAAAAAAAAGCGAGTGCAATATAACAAACCCGGATGAGAGAGCGAGGGGGAAATATCTGATATGATTTTTTACTTTTGATGTCCTCGCTACGAATATATCGTAAATAAATACCGGGGCCGACCGGCGAGGAGTAATAAAAAATGGCAAAAATTGTCAAATGCATGAAAACAGCTTTTCAGATTCGCTGTATGATGTAATGCAATGTTTTTGTTACGTTAAAATATACTTTGTAAATGGCGGAATATTCTGAATTTCGCAACGCACAACAACCAGGCTATGTTTGTTTTTTCGAATTGGAATTTTTGTGTACTGTGTACAAATAACTAATAAAAATCGCACTCTCTATACACCGGTCACCAGTTTACGCTTTGTAGCGGGAAAAAAAAATTGATCGAGGATCCTGGCGGAATATCTCATTCAATTTTTACGTCGACATGGTAAATAAAAAGGTTTATGAGAATGATTGTAAAGTAAAAAAGCAGGACAACAGAATAATTATGAAAAAAATAAAAAACAAATTGTAAATTATAAGAGAATTTGAATTTAAGCTCCACGTATAGGCAGAAATTAAAAAAATTTTTCCATAGTGAAATAAATTTGATGTTCGATAGCGAGACATCAAACGCAATTTTATCATCGGATGTTGTAAATAAACGTCCCTAGCGGTGCGGCGTTATGTGAATGTCGATACGATTTCTCAACATTTTTTGAGCGTCGTAAATATTCGGGATAAAGTTTTCAATGCAGCTAACTCAAAGAAATTCTTGTTCGTATTTTTTCGCGCACACAGGTATGTGCTTGCAGTGGCGTTCTTTCGAGAAAAATTCGCAAAAAATACAAATCGTCAATTCTATGCAACAATGGTCGGTCATAAGATATGAAAATCGCAGAAAAAATATTATTTCAGCAAAACTTTTCCGCCAAAAAACAAAGACTGCCGACGATGTATTCAAAGCGTTCGAAAGTTCGGCGTTTATTTTTCGTTTTGTTCCGGCCAACGAAGAAACGACAGGGCACACGGCGGAAAGGGTAAATAAAGCGCTGCATGCAGATTCGCGGTTAATGAAAATTTCTCGCCGCAGCGCCTGCGTCGGTTGAAATTTTAATCCAGCCAACTTTTTCCACGTGAGAACTTGCGATGAAAGCGAAAAAACTCTGCCTAGAACACAAAGGTTAGACTAGGGAGAGTTTGGCGATTTTTCGAGATAGAGTTCTGAATGTCTGGGAAATTTTTAATTTCGCGGAAAAGTGAACTTGAGATGACAGTACTTATACGTTTTCTCTGGTGATTGAAGTGTTTTCAGAACCTAGATAATTTTGTCTACAATTAAGATGAATTTTGTAACTTCATCAAAATCTTAGCTTGTGAGCCAAAATGAACAAGGGACTGCTGAACGTTACTTTTTCAAATGAGCTTTTTCGCGACTGAAAATTTGTTAGCCATTATTCATACTCGTCCAAAGTTAAATGGATTTTGTAATTGAATTTTCATTCACTTACACCGAGTTGCCAAATAAAACTACAGCCAATTATCGCGTCCACGTACCTAAAAAATACAAAAAGCGTTCAATTTTGAATAAAATCTAAACTGCGTAGAGCAAATTAAATGAATAAAATGTCGATTAAGCTTTAGCTAGTGTGTAACCGTCATGTGTATTTCATTGAAATTAAAAAAGAGAAAATTTGTTGCATAACGCAGTACAACAGTAGCTGCAGAATAGCTAACGAAGAAACATTGCAGCCAGAGCGTATTTCGTCCAAAGCCGAAACGCCGCAAATTCAACCGGCAAAAGAGGCTTTACTAGCTCCGCGCCTAGGGTACTCCCTCAACGCAGCTAACGAACGACGTCCGGGACTTTTGTAATTTCCATTCGTCGCGCCAGGCTGTAGTGACTTTGGCCATTTGTCGAATTAGCCTACGGCTGGAAGTTTGGACGGCTGACCAAACTCGGCGTGCGCGTTTCGTTTGTCTTCTTGTTGCGCGACTACGCGCTTTAATTAGCCTCAATTGTCGCGCCGACGGATATTTGAATGATTGACAGACTTCGGAGAGGTGCTAAAAGGATACCCTGAATATAATAAGGGTTTCCATGAGGAGTATCATGTGTCGTGACTTTAAACGGATTAAGCTGAACAAGTCATCATTTGTAATAGATATTATGTTGTAAGGCAGTCAGTCAGTCTTTATGATAATATATTTGGTCGATTTATTCTTAACTAGTTCTTAAGATTAGCATCTGCCGTGGTTAATGTTAAATGAGTTCGATTCTATGTTAATAAACAGTGCAATCTAGTGAAAATATTGGGACGCAGCGTTCCAAATGGAATTCAGTGCCCCAGTATACCGCCAGAGTGATGCTTTATCAAGGAGCATCGAAACGCTGCCAATATTTACTTATTAGCTTAAAACATCCACAGAGCACCAAATATCCGTCATTTGGAATGCAAACAGTCAACGTATGAACATACACATGCAATACAGAAACGGAGGCTAAATAAAATGAGTATGAATATTGTGATACGAATATTGTCAGTTTATTTGAGCAAAATTATCCGTTCTTGTGTAATTGTGTCTAACTAGAAAAAATATGCGCATTAAAATAATTTTTCTACTGATTTTACACAATCGCAAGTTTCTGATATAGCCGCTCATCAAACATGAGTTTGCATATACATACGTGCGCATTGTTCCGCAAATCTAGCCCGGAAAAGGCCTCGTTCTCTTTTTACGATTCGACTTCTGCCCCCGAAACATCTTACTAATTCCCTGGATATTATTCGGTCGCAGCGTTTGCGACTCTCATTCGTGCTTTACTCCTGCAGTTGCCGCGTAAACATAAGCCTCGTCCCGTCCTTCTCTACCCCTTGCATAATCCGCGGAATTCCGTCCGCGCTGCAGTTGCGCATATTTGCATAACCTAAACCCTAGCGTGGCCGCGCGACTCTCCCACTCGCCGCATGCATCTTTCGCATGGCCGAGCAATGCCGAGTTAAAGCTTCATGAGCGAGCCCGAATCAACAATGCCCCGAACTGTTTGAGGTCCTTCTCCCGAGGGCTGGGTTTTTCGGTGGTCACAAAAGTCAGGCGAATATTCGTGATCTTTGTTTTCAAAGAGCAGATAAATATAACGAGGTGTTCTACCAGATTTTTACAAAATTTTTCGTTGCGTGCATAGAAACCGAATGCCCACGCAATTTGAAATTTAGAACTCTTAGAATGCATTGCAGTCTAATGGAATCGAAAATTTTCAGACCAGATGATTAGGCGCTGCTATTCAAATGGTGTATTTCGATAATATTTATCGTAAATCTCATAATAAATGACTGCGCAGAAAATGAAGTTTAGTTCAGAATTTTTAAAGGTATACTTCAATAACATAAGTTACATATAATGTTTTATTACATTACATCAGCGGATGTGTGAACATACGGTATTTAAATAAAGAAGCATATAAGCATAAGTAAGCGAATATTTACGAGGAAAAAATTCCAAACCATAAGAAAAGTGATTACGAAAACTACTTTAACGAATTCAGCTCGTTCCTCCTTAACTTCCTAACGCGATATACGATATATCTATACACATATACATATACATTGTGCCTACGATGTGTGCGCATCCTTAAAATCATGTAGATAGAGGGCGGTAGCACCGGCACCGGCAACGTCCATCTGAATTATTCATCGAAAACAAGCGCTTCGTTTTTCGAAGTCGAGCGGAGAGGAAGGATGGAGGAGGAAAATATTCCTTGCGGATTAACATTACACCGAATCGCAAATCTCGCTGCTTTTCTAAAATTCAAATAGCCAAGAGAGCGCCAAATTGGAGTAGAGAAGTATATGTATGAAGCCCGAAGCGAAGGTGAATTAATGTTTGAATTTTTCCTGCTCCACGCTGTATTGGGTGAAAATCTTATCTATTTCGTGTGAAGTATTATGTCTGTGAGATGGAAATTATGTAAAGTAAGTGCTTCTATTTCTTAATCAGACTTCGAGTTTAGCAGTGATAATACTGACTTCGAACAAATTGCGATATATAATTTGTTTTCAAACGGTTGATGCGGGATGAGAAATTCGATTATTTCGCCCTAAGAGGTTCTTACTTTCCTCTAAACAGAGTATGAAAATGTTTACGAAATGGGACCTCTGATTATTATATGTCCACACTGGAGGTCCTCGAATTACAGTAAACTAAAAGCATAATGTTACTCTCGTATGATTCCATTAAAATGCCAAAAGCAAGTTTCGTACTCTTTTATAATTATTCATATCACGTCGGTTAAATCATACATCTGCTTTAGAAATGACTTTAAATGAAATTATTTGTCGTTCGATTGACCTTTGGAATGTTTGGTAATCATACACACGTCCGAATAATAATAATTCTATACAAGCGAACTGCAAATATCGTAGAACCAACGCTTTTTCGATTTCTCTCATCTTAAAACCGCACAAACAACAGGAGTCTTTTGGCGGGATAATAAACAATGGTCATATAGAGGAAGGCGAACAAGAAAGTCCACCCTCAGCACGGTCGTGTTTTTTCCTGCGGTCGTCCCATAAAAGGTCAGATTATGACAAGATTAAAAAGAAAGAAACGGCAGAATAAAAACTGCCGACCGACCGTAAAGTTCCATTTGCGGCTTCTGTCGTGTTCGGATCGGATGCGATCCCATAAAATTGGCGGCAACGGCGGCGCACTTTTACGACGCCGTTGATTCTCTTTCGTAGATGCGTCGGCAAGAAACTTTCCACGAGCCCGAGCTGGCGCACGAATGAGAGAGTCACAATTTCCGAGGGGCTCTCGATATTAGGAAATTGGACTGCCAAGAAAAAGCGCGCAAAAAGCCGAGTGCTTTGTGAAATATTCATAATACTGCTTGTATACGGCACTGATCCAGCGATTGGTTCAATTTGGTTGAAAAATTAAGATTTGCCGAATTTGAAAACTTTTACATCCCTTTTTATAATTATAAAATTCGGAAGAACTTGAATTTAGAATATCGATGTTTAATTGTTTCCGCATTTTTGTTTCGTTAAAGCAAACTTGATAAATGACATTTAAAGGGAACATATTAATGGCACAAAAGCGCTGCGTCTATCGGAAATTCCACGTCTGCAGCTCGACAACAAAATGAAAAGAGCTGCATTTTCTATACGCTTCACGTTCCATGAATTTATATAACATATCATGGGTATATGTACCAGCGGCGCGACACTCATACGAATGCCGAAACGTTATACCTACGCAGAAACGAATTTGCGATGTCAATATTGTACGTGCACATTTAGCTTGATTTTTTAATGTCACCTTCTGCATATCGCATTTCAATTGTCGCTTGCAGCCGTCTGTCGCATGTTATTTCTGAAGCATTCGAGCATAAATTAAGGTTGTTGAAATCCTTCCTAAAAAAAGAACGATGGGCTTTATTGTGAAGTATTTCAATGAAGATCATGGTCGCCTGATACAAGAACTTAGGAACACGAATCTCATTACGAAACCTAATGACATAATTATGAGTGTGCCAAGCGCATTGTTAGATTCCCTAGTGTAATAAAAACGAAGAATGAAAAAGAATTACTACGTAAGACTGCACCGTATACCCAACAATGCATCGCCTAGGAAGATTCATTACACGTCATCAGCAGCATTTGGAATTCCCAAGTACTCTTCTCTCCGTAGCAATTAGTAAAATTGGTGCGCTCGAATTCGCGAGACAAACCCGTTCCTTCATCCAATAAACCTATAGCCAACACACCCGCAGCATCCAGACGAGCGTAACGACGTAAACGCCAGTCGCCGGCGCTTGATTTATGATTTCGCGCGACGCAAGTGCCCCTATAAACTCGAGCGACTCCCTTCTACCCTTTTCGTGTCAACACGAGGACGGAGCGCTTGATGTGCCGTGTCCGATAAGTCGTAGTTGCAGCAGCAGCAGCGAGCGCGTTTCTATAAAGTTATTAACTTTATCGACTCGTCGATCGGGGTAGTGTTGCCGCGGGGACGTACGGGACTCGCGATTGGATCGCGTCGAGGAAAAAGCGGAGCCAGGTATACAGCTGCACAGTGTTGTATGACTGGGAGGTTTTCGAGTCTCAAGGAGTTTTCGAGCTTAATTCGAGGTATTCGCGGAAAGGGGAGCGGAATCGTACGGCAATTTTAGGGAGAAACTCGGTGTAAGCGTGCTGCTAATGCTGCTGCTGTTACTGCTGCTGCTGGGGGCGACGAGTAATTAGCGAGAGTTGAGACATTATATACTTCGGAGTTCGGGGCGAATGTTTCTGGGACGTTATATTATCTGCACGTTCCTTGTAAATCTATTGTCGAAATTACAGGCTAGCGCGTTAATTGATTACGCGAGCCAATTCTGCACATAATAGAGCGTAAAAATTGTCATAAATATTCAAACGATTACAGCTTTCGTTCGACCCTTTTTGGGACACACTTGATAAAAGCGTACAGATAAAAGTTCGCCCGCCGACGAAAACGAACAAAACCCAAGGGAATTCGCCCTTATCTCTTCGCTGCGTTGCACGTCAATGCAAAATAAAAGCTCCCTTAAATCATTCGGATATCTTCTCATCCCCTCGAAGGAATTCCAAGAAAGCCGGCAATTCCAGCGAAGGGGGTAATAGCAGCGATGCTCGGACAAAGCGTTGCATCTAATCTTTCCCTGCGCGACTCCATCGAAAGAAACGAGCTTACCGCCCATCACCTTCCGGCGCAGCCGTAGCGAACAGAGTCCTAATAAGCGGTAAGCAATAACAGTTTAGCGCACCAGCCGTGAGCAGCGCCTTTAGCATTCACGAGGCGGCGTGGCGGCCTTCGCGGACTTGCGCCACTTGCCTGCAGTAAAAGCTCCCGTCGCTACAAGCGCCGCGAGGCGCTAGATTGCGCCGTTTTCTCGGGGCTGCGGAATTTCCCTATTGTGAGCGCGAGCAGCGAGTTTCGTTGCGAGGATATCTGTTTGTTGGAGGCTATATGCGCGCGAGCTTGCATGTTTCTTGTTATATTACTGTTCCGGACGTAACCGAGGACTACTAGGGATAAGAGTAAGTGCGGCGTATTTATTCTTTATTAATAATATATTCTACCTATTAGTAGTTTTAGCGAACGTTTTTCCGTTATTTGGCTCTCATATGCGCGAATCGACAAGGCGATTCGTGGCTTCAGTGCAATACGGTTAGGAGTGATTTTATAATCATTTCTAGACTGCCACGACCCCCTCTAGGAGTTTTCCTCCGCGGATTTCGAGGGTTACTTTCAGTGCGGGGAGGCTATAAGGGCCGATCTGTGACTGCCATTCGGCGGGAGGCATTCGCGTTAACACATGACTACGTGTGTATAGCTATAGATATAGAGGAGTCCTCGGGAAAGCGTCTTTGTTTTAGCGGGCCCGAGTTTTTGGCGGCGTTTAATGAGTAGAGCGTTAGTTCTCAGCGACAACTTGTGAGAGAAGGTCACACCAGAACCTGATCGTTAGGAGATTTCAATAAAGTCATAATATATGATCAACAATGATTTCACAGTTTATTTTTGAACCTTAATATAGTCTTGTCCCATACAATTACCGAATGTGCATGAAGTGCGCTGAACTGCGTTATTTGAATGAAAGGGCGAGCTCGTCGTTCCCTAGACTTGGACGACTGCACTGTTCCCCTCTGCTCTGCGCTAACCGACATTAGTGTCTTTATGTTTTATGTTTAATGGATGTTGTCGCTCACGTAACATACTCTGCGCGATAGGAATTATACAGTACGACGATGTATGTACAACACGTTAAGGAAACCTAAGCAACTAAATACATATGAGGATTCGTACTTCTTCTCGGGTTGTTAGGTTTAAATAACCAAGCGTGAGAGAGGGGCAAAAAGGGAGAAAAATAGCAGTGATCTAAACCTTCATAAGGTTGATGCAGTTGATCGCTAACTGCCCAAAACACGATTGTTTCCGTCGCATTTTTTGCTACCTTCTGCTTCATCCACTTCGTTTTCTATACCTCTACTCCGCTAGAGGGGAATGTGAACTAGAGACAATGAATGTTACTGCATTTGTTGCGCACGAGTCACCTCAATCGGCGCGTCAATTCAATGTTGTCGCACATAGATCGTTATTTCATTTTTAACGTAATTCCGATTTTAAGCTCAACCATACAAATTGTGCGTCGTACAATTGAAGTAGTTTTGCTGACAATAAAATGATCTTAACACTTATACGATAGCGGACGATTGGCTTAAGTTATTACGTCAGTTGCTCATTGCAGCGGTAAGAGGCTGTTTGCTGCTTTACCATGGTTGAGAGAAAGTCTGAAGCAGTTAATATAAAGCAATGTTTATAAGTTATATAGAGATGCCTTTTACCAATCTGAACGTTACCTCTTACTGTTTGGTTAGAGCATTTTCTTCATCGATCTAAAAAACATTTCGGTTTATTCCATTGACTTTTAATAACGTACAAGGACACGAATAAGTGAAAAAAAAACTAGTGGTAAAATCAAGATTTCGTCAGCCTTCTTGAATTTGGTGCTCTTAATAATTTTTGATTGATCAAACAGGGGTCTGATTTTGAACTAAAGAGTTGTCAGGTAATTTTAAGACCAAACCTTTTAACTACAACTTACATTCAGTATTCGTTCGATCGATGCACGATGCATATAATTAACGTGGCCCCTCCGAGAAATCTCAATAAAACAAACGTAGTATTCCACTCATCACAAGGAGGAGATGAAGCTGAGAGAGAGAGAGAGAGAGAGAGAGAGAGAGAGAGAGAGAGAGAGAGCGAGAGAGAGAGAGAGAGAGAGAGAGAGAGAGAGAGCGAGAGAGAGAGTAACATTTCAGTGCGCTCAGCAGATAGAAACTGGAATACATACAGGCAATTTCCCCTCGTCATATTTGCCTTGGTAAGCGAGGACCGTAGCCGGCCGAGAATCCAATGCGCCGAGAGTCGTTACGTTCGGTAAACAGTTCGCGTTACAGCGACGGCAACACTGCGAGTGTTCATCCGCGTACAAGAGACGAGGAATAGCACCTGCATATGCATGAGAAGAGAAGCTGCGTTCTAGCTGTGCTGCCCTGGTAGATATACCCTAGTGCTTAGCGGACGCGTTTTTCATCCATAGAGAACGAAAGCGAGAGCGAAAGGGAGAGGGAGAGAGAGAGAGAGAGAGAGAGAGAGAACGTCTACTTTTCTTACGGCCATTTTTGCAGGATCGCGGTCGTGCTAATCTCGTGCCGCTTACGTATCTGCGATACCGGCTAATTGCGATGTTTTTTTCGTACGCCCGAGCTGCTGCGCGTTAGTGGTGAGAAAAAGATACACGAGAATATAATAATCGAAAATAGGGCTGTATTTATGAAGTGAACGGAGAGTAAAAAGATGTTTTGTTTGCTTAGCTGAGTGGGGCAAGAACTGCACTTTCGCTGTTAAAATCAAAACCAAATTTTGAAATACGATGGTAATCTATAGTTTCCTACTGCACAGACACAGTATGCACTGTAACTCATAGACGAGAAATCAGTAACGGAGAGAGAGTAACATAAACACCAAACAGCCAGGTTTAAAGTGTCGATACCAAAGCAAAGCCGGAATCTATACATGCCCGTTTCAAAGCTAGACCCAACCAGCCTCAGCCTCGATAGTGTTTGCCACGACCATACTCCTGCCCGCCTCGACTTGCATAAATAACACAGAGACAGAGTGGCGGCACCGGTATACCTATACCTTCACATCAAGCGCGAATAGGTAAAGTGAAGGCGAAGCTCAAATCGATCGCCACTGCGTTTGTGTCCGTCGCAACAGCAAATAGTCAGTCAATTTTCGGTGGGTCAGCGCGGGACTTTGATCGAGCGGTAAGCGGGACTATCCGCAGAACACACACGCGCGCATGCACCCACACATGGGAGAAGCGGCGACATCGGTCACATGAGAACGTGAGACTGACTGGCGGCGCCAATTAACGTCCCTTAATCTCGTTGTTTAGATCGATTACTGGGCTGAGGAGACAGAGGATGAGTCCGAGGAGGATTCGGGAAATGGATAGCGTCGCGTCGCGGTGAATTTCATAGCTCTCTCTCTCTCTCTCTCTCTCTCTCTCTCTCTCTCTCTCTCTCTCTCTCTCTCTTGTATAAACCCTGTGATTTATGCCGGACGCGGCGAGCAGTGATTACTGGCTGTTTCTCTAGCGGTTCCGAGTTGTCCAAGCACTGCCGTCGTTTTGTTGCGCTACACTCCGACGGGACTGGATGGCTGGTGAGCGGGGATCGACTCGGGGAGATGCGGAACACTTCAGTGCTTTGTTTGGAGTTGGACATGCAGATTTGTTTTGGGAACGGCTGGATACAGAATAAAAAAGGGAAGAAATTGCGAGTATTGATGAATTCAACTTTCCCGAATCGCCGAATAAACTCTTTGGGATTGACTATGACACTGCTGTGTTCGCTTTTCCTTTTTACGGAAAATACAAAACATTTATTAAATTTGGCTTCCACGCTTTCAGCATATGGCGTTACAAATCGAACGGTGGATTAAAAAATGAGAGTCAAAGCTTCGTTTGTCAAGTCATAGTTTACTTCCCAGATTGCACTGATTAGTCAAAGCTACTTTAGACGCGCGGCTCGCTGATAACTCGATAAACGTTCGCGCATCGAAGGCTGAAGTGCAAGATCCCGTGGCTCTCTCTCTCTCTCTCTCTCTCTCTCTCTCTCTCTCTCTCTCTCTCTCTCTCTGATAATGGAATCCTCGTGATTGCAGGCGCGAGGTACGCGGCGACGTCGTCGTCAAACGACCGGTTGTAATTGGAATTGATGCATCCTGACGCCCACGTCGTCTATGGACGCGACGGGATCAGCGCGATATAGGGTATTGGACCAGAATCGATGGCGCACCGATTCGAATTGCCTGGTCTTTGGGTTATCTCTCTGGACTGGAGTGTGCTGTTCTTGGGGTATGTACGACGTATGTGCCTCGGGAATACGTCTTTTGTCAGGGAGCTGATGGAGGAGTAATGCACGTCGATATGGACTCGGATAACCCTTTCAGAGTTATGGAAGTGCAAGTTCTGCCTGTTTAATATTATAATTTTAATATTATTTTCCCAATGTATCCAACTCAAATATACTGGATTTATAAATCATAATAACATTTATGCTAGCTAGGCTATCAAAAATCAATATTAACGCGAACATTCATAAAAGAAAACAATTTCAAAATTTTGTTTGATGGGTTCACTTTCATATAGGTATATCTAATAAAAATACATAGGCCTTATTCAATGAAATTTATTAGGTCAATCAGAACGGCAATGAGAGCCCAGACTTTTCTTCGATTTTATTTGTCGTGTTATCACGTGCAATATAGTCCCAGCTCTGTATCTCTTTTCTTTACGATACTCTCCGCTTCTTCCCCCAGTATTTCCCTGCACAATCGACTCGATTCTTTAGCTCGGCTTCTCTCCCCTCGCATGAGTATTGCTGCTGACTATTGCCGTCGGCAGCCGCAGAGTCTCCTCTCCACATTGTTCGCTAGCGGAAATCTAACCAAGAAATATCGCGACTTCTTTTGCTCTTGAAAATTTATTATTAAAATGTATCACATCATATAATTACATGAATAGCTCTAAACTTTTGATAACTAATACAGCCTTTCAGAAGTATTCTAATTATTCTTCTTCCAATCTGCGACGTTTAAAAAGTTACGTAAAACAAATTTCAGGCAATTGAACTGCTAACGTTTTCTTATTGGATTCCTCGACGCTAAGAGTAAATCAACGAACTTTAGAACGGAAAGGGTGTCACGGGAATCCAAATTCCAGGAGAGAAAATACGACTCAACTGAACGATAGGCGAAATTCCTCGGAAAATTCAGAGAAGATTCTCGAGCGTACACTGCCACTCTCGGATAACTTGGTCAAAGTTTCGAAAAAATCTTTGTCCAGCATGTCTCCGGCGCAGAAATGAAGTTAATCGCGAGAAGCGGTAGAGGATCTCCAAAGGTCGAACAGAAAATTCGATTCGCGAACTGTCGTACGAAGCTCCTCCTCGTTGGAAGCTCCAAGAGGCATTCGTCGTCCCTCGAATTTCCCTCTTCTTGGCTTTCATCGCTTATTGAATCGCGCAAGTGCCAGAAATTCGTCTCTTCCCCAGCAAGGAGAAGAAGAGTCGTTTCGATTCTGTTTTGCTTCCAATACACGGGTTTAGAGTTCCGTAAGTGCGCTAAGATGAGAACAAGAAAGTTAAAAATTCCTCGATGATTTTCGATCAAAAGCACGAAGCATTCATGCACTTATTATGTTATCTATACTGAATTGATCAAAGTTAGATAGATGCCTTTAATGAATACGTTTTCAACTTTTCCTTGCACGATGAAAACCACATAAATATATATTCATAGAGTAAACCTTCGTATTTGTTAACGCTCACTTATAAAAGCACTTATGAAAACAAATGATTGTTAACTAGAATAGACATCAGATTCCTTTGAACATTGATCAAGTAATACGTAGCGGGTATTGGTTTCTAGTAAATTAAGCCCCGAAATCAATCTAAATTCGACTCTGATCACGAGATTGTTGACACTGTTTGACATTCTTTGACACTGCGTTGCCTCCTCACACCAATAGTTTTGAGACTACGTTACTTACAATTAGTACATACGAATACTCACTTTGATCATAGCAAATAGCGAAGCACAGCTTACGTGAATATACTGTCAGTTCGTACATACCTAGAACAAAAAGAAGATCAAATTTAATCATCAACGGAATAGTAGTATTATGAATAGAAATAGGTAATTCTTAAATAAACGAAGATGCACATGTCACACAGGGCTATATGATTACTATTGTAAGTCAGGTAATCAATATAATGAAAGATTATTCGTGTATTTCTCTTTTCGTAATAATGAACATATCCAATCAACGGATCTAATGAATAACAGAAATCAACATAAACGAAAGGTTATAATATGCTGATGATCAACCGATCCTCGGGGAACGAATTGCGCAGAGCTAGACAGTTTCCGCTCGCGTACGCTAGTACCTCTAATCCGAGGCTCACATAGCAAGTAAGCTGGCCGGCCACTGAAAATCCAAACAAAAGGCGGCTGTGAAAGGAAGATGGCCGGAGAATCGGGCGAGACAATGTGGTCAGGAACTTGAGGGGATACGTAGGCGAGTCGAGGTTCGATTAAAAGAATGTTATTTATACTATCATCTCTCTAAAATCCTCAGAATAAAAATTCATTCGGATTTGAAATTTTGTCAAAGAGGGAGTAAAAAGTGATCGGAGTCACTCTTCTTTCCGCTGAAATGGAGATGTTTGTCTAAATTATCACTCCAAGAATTGCAGAGATATCATACCTAGATAATTTTACAAATAGAACTTCACTAGTCTTACTATATAAACGAAAATAATATTGAAACCCCACGGAGAATGTATACTGCGGAGATATAAATTTAAACCATAGACTCCTGTGGTCTTCTACAATTTTAAATTATAATGCTACTTTACTGCCTTTTTCAAATCATACAACCATCTTGCAAAAATAACGAAGAGATGCTGCTTTGCTATACATGGCGAAACAATCACCAATCGCAACCTAACGAACGCGCACAACAGCCCCTTTTTTACGCGCTGCAACCTCCTCTTAATCGCTTTTTGGAAAAAAGAACAGCAGCAGCACTGCGCAAGCGTTATTTCGCCTTGAAGTTTTGCACTCTTGCTGCCTAACAAAGGCGTGCACAAAGGGCGCTCCGGCTCTCGCACCCAGAGGAATCGGTTCAAGAGAGAAAGGGCTGTGCTCGGTCTTGAAAGAATCGTTAAATCGTGCGGGACTAAGGTTTGGTACATAGGAAGAAAAATCATTAACATTTTGACGCTTTCATGCTACAATAGAGGAACTGTGCGTTCTTTTTTCCTATACAGAAATGCATTGATTCTGCGGTATTATTGCGAAAATGATTGGTTTTAAAAGGTAAGAAAGTGGAAATACTCTCGAGCAAAGCGATTACAGAGAGGAAAACATTCTCTGAGGGCCTTAAGCTAACAAACAAGCGAAAAATAATACAC
The DNA here is from genome assembly GCA_024372645.1 of Trichomalopsis sarcophagae. NCBI lineage: Eukaryota > Metazoa > Arthropoda > Insecta > Hymenoptera > Pteromalidae > Trichomalopsis > Trichomalopsis sarcophagae. The sequence goes on from QLSS01000229.1 coordinate 177,586, forward strand.
ATCGATTGACTAAGCCCTAAAACAAACGTCGCCTGTCCGCATCATTATCACAGCAGACTACCGCGAATCCCTCTTGTGTTTTCCGACATAGCACAAAAGCCGTGTCGCAACCACTATAGTATATCGACGATTCAGTAGAAATACTCCAGCTGCGCACGGCCAGAGCGACGTTACTTGAAACAAGGGGACCGCAACTCATCGAGAGTCGTCGTCGTGCTTCGTAGTCGCGGCGCCTGTTTCTCGAGCAGACGAGAGATTGCTCCCCCCTCCCTTTTCCTCGTTTCTCTCGAGGTAATTCCTTCTTTGTTCGGTAACGTGCGGCTCTCTCTCTCTCTCTCTCTCTCTCTCTTTCTCGATTTTGTAGTTGTTTTTCTGTGAGGAGCGAGAAAGAGGGAAAAGACGCTTGTTTCCTGACGGACAACAAATGTCTTGTGGGCGCTGAAGACGTATTGTTTTAGCGAAGTGTGTGACATGAAATCAAATTAGCTGCCTCAATTTACAACCGTTTATTCAGCTGGATAATGTAGGAGTCAGGTTTTAAAATTAAGCTCACCGTTGAGTGTATCACTTTATATTTTCTGCATTTGAGAAAATACTTCCAATCATAGTTCTTCACTGTCTTTACTTTAAGAATGAAACAGACGTTGATACGCGAAAAAGTACGCACGTTCTATTACTACATTAGGGCCAAGTGTTAAAAAGGCGCGATACCGCACTTTTATCAGTACGCCGGCACGTTTCAGGGAAAACATTATAAAATTCTCTCAGCTGCTGCAGCGACTCGTTTTTCGCTTACTTTCGGGGCGAACGCAAAAAACGTAAGACATATTACATTTCAACGCGGCCGAGTAACCCTCTAATTTATGAATCTTTATCGCTGTACTTTACTAAATTACTTTCGCATTCATGTCTAAGTACAGTTAATATAACCGGCGAGATAAAGTGGCTGCACGTGCGAACGAATCTGGACGGCGGGCACAGTATATGCGACAAAAAAAAATAGAGTAAGTAGAGGAAGAAAGGTCGACACGCGAACCTATCCTCGTTTTCTTGTGCCATGGTCCGTTTCTGCGTATGGTTTTCTTGGAAGTCCTGTATAGTGAAGCAGTGTTTGCTCGCTTTATCCTTGTGCGAAACGAATTAATTGGTTATTTTATTTTTTTTGGAGATAAAGAAAATTCATCGAGATCGCGTCCAATAGCGACAAATGTATTTTTGACAACACTTAAATCGAAAAGACGTTAAAATTTTCTACTACTTTCATCTCGTATCTCGTGGAAATTGAGCTGGATTCATGGAATAAAAAAATCAATGCGCCCAATTCAACAAACTGTAAAAGTAATATTTCCCCCGCAATATCTAGTAAAATTCATAAAACTTTATCGTCGATCATAAATCCGCAGGCGCAGAAGCCCAAAAATAAGAGAGAAGCAAGCACTGTACCACTCGGCACATCCCAACGAGCGCTTTCCTTCACACTTCAGCCGGTCGAGCGACCGTTATTTCCTCATTTTCGTTTTATCGAACCAGCCGCGCGAGCGGGCGAATTGCGCCCTAATAAAAAGCGGCGATACGAACCGCGAAAGTCGCTGAGTTGTCACGAGATCTCTTATCGTTCGTTGCGCGATTCATGAAAGCCACAGCGAGTGCGACGTGGTATTGCTTACACATATGCGGTGTGACGAGAAAAACCGCGCGCGCCGAGCCGCTAAATCGGCGATTATAACCCTTTGGGCCTCTTTGGCACGATAAAACGTTTTGATTTATACCACGCGAGACTTTATGTGTGGAAATGCAGAGCGTCGAGGGGATATAGCATTGGGGAGACTGTAATTTTTAATGAAAATGTGCGTGGAGGGCATTTATATAATACACAGATGGCCGATATTTGATGCGTCGGAAGAGTTCAGCTTCTCGTTTACAATGAAACATTTGATGATTTAAATCATGAATGAAATGAAAAATAAAAACTTTACATTTCTTTAAATCTTTGACCTAACAAATGCACGACTTTTTTGTACAGACAAATTCATCAAAATATCCTACTCTTCAGAATACTTCACGTGCACGTAACATTGAGAAAATAACCCATAACACTGCGAGTATATATATTCCGGCAGTAAATTAACACTTCGAAACAATGTGCTGAGATCCAGGACGGTAAGGGGAAATCCCAAATAAGTGTCTATTTCGTTTCCCTTTCTGTCTTATACTGCCGCAGCTTTTAATTCCGACCCTCTCCTACAGTTGGCGGCAGCCGCACAGGGATTTCTATATTTCCACTGTAATTTCGCGTCGTATCTCACCTGCAGCAAGCCCTCCGCAATTTTTACGACGGTCGCTGCTAATTTCCACTCGTAAACTTGGCGATTCCTAGAGAGCGCGAACGAACTCGGCGAAGAAAAATTCAGCGATCTCTATCCTCGCAAGTGCGAGCCCAATGCGGTTACACCGTATGCATCGATATATCAATTACACGCTTAAAATTAACGCATGTACGATATACATATTTGTAACAAATAAGACGCCTCGCATAACCGCGGTACGCACGAAGACATATTCATGCGCATAAATGAATATGCAGATACGTTGATGAGTGCAGTGAACATACGTAGGCGGGGGCGTGAGTGCGGTAAGTACACACAGGTAGATGAACAAGCCGAAGCTTCAGGAGCGACGATAAGTAAGAACAGGAGGTTTTGTGCTCTAACGACAAAGTGCATTAGGGCGAGCGAGTAGGAGCAGCGGCATTCAGCCAGTGCATTTCGCACGCTGAAACCGCGATGCGCGAATAACGCACATGCACTGTACCACCACACGCGGCCACTCTCGGGTAAGGCTGGGAAACACTAAGCCTGACACCATCGCGTGCCACTAATGCCTCTTAGCATAATCCAGAGCGGGACTGATAGTTTGCAGCGGAGGGCTTTTCTCTCTCCCTCGTTTGCACACATGCACACCCACACACGGCCACGGCAGAGCGCCTTATACCTACACCGATAATATTCGTCTTCGCCTCTCTGGCTTGCTCTTTCTTCTTAGCCTAATTTCGGGGTGCGCCGCACGAGCGCGCCCTGCCGGCTTGCTCTCGGGAGCCTCGTTCTGCGCGCCATCTATAATTACTCTCGATGTTAATAATGCCCCGGCGGAGAGGTGGAAAGGAAACTTCTTGGCACTGTTTGCATATGGAGCAAGTGATTGCGGACATTAGCTCGGAATGGATTCTGGAGACGCGATTGCGCGCGAGGTTTTCGAAGCCTGAAATTATCATTACATAGCTTTACTGTAAAAAGTGCAGGCATAAAAGCAGGTATGTGCAGCTATCCTGAAGTCGAATGAATTTACGTGGAAAGTGTCGCTAACGGTGTCAAAAGACGAGTTTAATCTAATTGCAATAATAAACGCTAAAAACTGTGCGACGAATCTTGTAATTAAGCAGATGTCTTGTCGCAGCGATTGCACATTCGCAGCAATAGCTCTCGTCTAGTCGGAAGTCCGTGTCTGCGTAATTAAGTATACAATCAGAATCCACGGACAGCTCTTCGAACGAGCTGCGGCGGCGTTTCCATGAAAACGAGGGAAAATCGTGGTAATTTGCGGAAGGACGAGGCTTTTGCGTCACGAGCGAAATGCCCGAAAGTAGCGAGAGAAACGTCGAGCACATCTCTCCTAATTTCCATGACTAAGCTGTCGTAGAGCTGTATAGAGACTGATATTTAACTTACAACTGACGATGACGCGAATGTTTGCTTCAGGTAGCGTCAGCTTAGATAATATAGAATAAATTTAAAATTAAATTTGCCTTAAAGCTGAACTACTCTGAACATCAATTTACTCTCTTGAAATGGATGATTTGCCAACGGAATTATCGGTAGACGGTCGAAGCACTTGCTGAAATAATATCAAAGCTCCGCGACATCATGGTATAAGTATACTTAAATACTAAAAAATCGTTGGATAATACTTTCTAATGGTAACTATTTCACTGAATGAAATCAAATTCTCCACAGTGAAGGTGAAGTTTTGAACATTCAATACCGAGTGCGTACCGCACCCCGTGACTACGGAAACCTGACACGTCTTTTTTTCTTCTCTCTCGCGTTAATAGAAGATAGAGGAGCGGAAAAACAGAGACACCGTGGAGCAGACTCTCTCGCTACAGTGCGAGCAGTATATATATAAACGCACAGTCTATTTGCTATGCAGAGTTGATGGTGCGACGAGAGAGATGAGAACAAGAGAGAAAGAGAGAAAGGGAGAGATAGAGGAAGATGGGTATTCTCCGTGGACTGAACTCAGCGCGCGCTGGCGCTATATCATAAGTGGATTCGTTAAGGGTTGTTACCTTATCTTCCGTTTCACCCCTCGCTGAAGCTCGAGAGTGAAACTTGGAGAGCGGTGCGCGGGATTATCCCGATGTCTGGCATAGGTTGGACCAAGCTCGCTCACGCGTGCACCTCTCCGTGGCGGGTATAATGTGTTACGACGCATATCGGTCAAACGGGAGTATTTGCTCTGATTCTTACCTGATTCTTATTTTAATCAGTTTAATCAAATCAAACGCTTATCTCTACTCTCTTAATTTCTTATAGAGTAGCTAAACAATGCTCTATCGGTATAAATTTTAACGCGATGCTATTTGGAAAGAATTTGATACCTCTTTCTTTAGAGTGGAGATTCATGAAATTATGATTTGTGCTAATATTTCTATTTTAAAGCTTCGAATAAAATAATATATTTCCATCATTTTTTTACGATTTCAGAAGTCAAATTTAGTAATTAATACATGAATAGCGCAGCATTTACTATATATTATAATTCTAAAGTGAAATCGAAAAGGAATATTCAAGCTCGAACATATAGCGGACCGCAAATAAAAACCCATTGCACATAATCATCATTCAACAAAGGAAAAAAAGGACTTCGTCCCCAGGATGTTCACGAAAGCCTCAATCATTCTGGAGCGGCGCATTCATCGGCCATTGTCACGTTCCTTCATTCACTTCCTTTCGATATTTTAATATTCCCGCCGTTCCGGAAAGCTGGGAAAAAAAGTAGAAGAGTAGCGAGAAAGGCGGTGCGCAAGAAAAAGCTCTTCTCCGTCCGTGTGCGCGACGCGAAACCCGTTAAACCCGGTGAAATATTCATGACTGGCGTTCCCCCTCCGGAAGAGGGGACTCGGGCTCGACACAGAGAGAGAAAGCTTCGGGGAAGAGAATGACAGAGAGAGAGAGAGAGAGAGAGAGAGAGAGAGAGAGAGAGAGAGAGAAAGCAAACGTTAAAACGAGCGCCCTACGGATGCACTCGAAGCTGCACAGGGTGTGGGACACGTGGGAAGGGTTTCTAGCGCCTTGTTACGGTTGATTTACACCTTCTACGGCCGAAAATTACAACGCGCGCGCACACACCTCTTGTGGTTTACGTTCCGGAGCCCCCGTTTTTCGGCGGTTTTCTTCTACGATCTCCAGGCGCAAAATGTGCGAAAGATTGTGTCAGCTGTCGATGAATCTTTGTTTGCTCGAGTTTTATAGGACTCTAGGTGGGATTCAAATTATTACTACTAATCTTTTGTTTTCATGTTTTATAAATTGTTGATATATAGATTTGCAAAAACTCGGAGTTTCAAATAAATTTTTACAGCATGATCCAATGACATTAAGTGGTAAAATGAGGGAGCAAAATCCTCCTTAAAATTGAGAACAGAGAAAAGTGAAGCCGACTAAAACGAGTTTTGATTGGTGGCCTGAAAAAAGGCGCAAAATTTTAAATTTTAGATTTTTGATGGGATTTTAGAGTTTTGTTTAGAAAAAAAAACAAATTGCGTTATTGTGTTCTTAATTATTATTACTATTGTGTTAAAAAAAACATAAATGAAAATGAATATCATTAACTTTTGCTGTTAATTATAGTTTTAATTGTAATTCGGTTTATATTTTTAGTTTGAGGTTATAACCTCAAAATAAAAACAGCATAATTTACTTTTGTAGATTTTGTGAGAAGCACTTTCTACTATAACACATAAATAAATAAATATATATTATATGTGTGTGTGCCTAATATAAAACCACTGTCAGTTTAGAATATATAAATGTTTTGTTCTCAAAGAATATGGAAATACTATCAAGCGCTTTAATAGGAATTTGCAAAAATTTAACAAAATTAAGCAGCTGTTATATTTGTTTTGGTACATGCATGTATATTATTTGAGGAGACAACTGCTTTTACAAAACTGCTTTACAAAAAAATCTTACTACGTACCCATAAGATTATTTAGAATGATGACTTTGAATCAGTTACTATATACAAACTGAAAATTTTGGCTTTTGTTGGAAAATGGTCTAAAATATAATTTCAACTAATTAAAGTGGTAAAAGTATAAGTCAAATTACAACTTATTATTTAGTTTTTAACATTTCAAAAACATATTATATCATATAGTTCTGATCCATACTCTGTAACTTATTAAAAAAAAAGAAATCCAATGAGAATGAAAAGTACGCGTACCAAAGATTTTACATGATTTCTGTTTTTCAGTAGCTTATACACTATATGGATCAGAACTATATGATATATATTTTTGGAAATATTGAAAACTGAAAAATAAGTTGAAATTGGACTTAATCTTTTCTAACTTGAATTAGCTGAAATCATATTTTTGACCATTTGCTGACAAAAGCCAAAATTTTCAATTTTTATTTAAGCTCATTTGTAAATTATTCTGAATGATCTGATGGGTTTGTGGTGAGTTTTTTTAAAGACAATAATTAAAATCACTTCTGATCAGTCCAAACTTATTTTTACAAAGAAATAACATCATAAGATATGAAATTATTGTTTTAAAGCAATTTCTGTCAAATAATGTACATGCGTTAAACCATTACAAAATTGTTCTGATAAAATAGAAGTATACTGTTATATTTGTTTTGGTGTATGCACTTGTATTATTTCAGAACAATAACTGATTATATATATATATATATAACAGCTTTATGAAAAAATCTTATTTTGCACTCATAAGATCAATCGAAATGATTTAGAATCCGTTAGAATAAAAATTGAAAATTTTGGCTTTGTTCGGCAATTGGTAAAAAATATGATTTCAGCTATTTCAAGTAATAAAAGGATAAGTCCAGTTTCAATTTATTTTTCAGTGTTTAGCATTTCCAAAAACATATTATATCATATAGTTCTGATCCATAGTCTATAAGCTATTGAAAAAATGAAATTTTGTGAGACTAAAAAGTACGCGTATCAAAGATTTTACATGATTTCACTTTTTAATAGCTTATTGACTATATGGATCAGAAATATCTGATATAATAAGTTTTTGAAAATGTTAAAAGCTGAAATTGGACTTATCCTTTTATTACTCGAATTAGGTGAAATCATTCTAAATAATCTTATGGGTGTATGGTAAGTTTTTTGCTTCCTTTCTTACTGAAAATATCGCTTTTCTACGGAACACGATAATTGGAGTAAAAGGGCATGAATCAAGTTACAATTTTAGATTCATTTAGTATTTTATATGGTATCTTGATCACGTTCTTTGGGCTGATGTTCAATAGGTCAATTAGATTTTAAGTTATTTAAGATTTAATTTCTTTCGAAAATTTTTTTAATTTATTATAATTTGGTTACTAAACAGGGAAACCCTGTTTAAAAACTATCATGATAATAGAGAGTAATAAGAACTATTTACCATATAAATTTTAAGTAATTCATGTGTCAGATACCGAGACAAAAATAGTGGAAAAAATGTTTTTCTATAGGACATGCGATAACTGGAGTAAAGAAGAGTGAGACATGTTGAAAATTTAAAATCATTAGTTTTTGAGATATTTAAGATTGCATATGTAGTGTTGTTGGAGTTCATGTGGGGTATGTAAATAAGAATGAACGTCTCTTATACAACAGATGCTGATTGTCGTCAGAATTGAATTATTTTAATTATTCATTTATATTTAATATATATTTCTCATATAGATCATAATGTTGCGCGCGCGGAGCGCGCTAAATGTCACTAGTATTGGATAATTCTTAAAGTCTATGACTTCCCTTAGAAGTGCATATAACAATAAAATAAACGCTTTTGTAGTAGAAACAGAAACAGTGCTTTGAATATAAACCTGACAAAATGCATACTGTACCTGAAAAATGATGTCACAAATATTTGATCGCCGACAATCGCCCCGGGTGAACGAACGTAGTTTCGTTCCATATTTGCCTATTTTCATTTATAAGAGAGTTCGAACAGTTTGCACAAAATTTAATAAACGATTTTTCTGAAACATTTTTGGTCGTGCGTATGCGCCGCATATAAAATGAAATGTACTGCAAGGTAAAAAATATTTGAAACCGAGAGTAACGAAAAACGTTGTTTTTGTTTGTGTACTACTAGGAAGAGGGATTTGAAAATTATTTTGTGCTGCGAAATCAAGTATGTTTTCATCTACGATAGTTAGTTTTTGAAATAGTGAAATAAAAACAAAAATAAATAAATAATCGGAGTGGTTTAGAGAAGCTAATTATAAAAAGCAAATAAAACTTTATCTTCATTCTCAGGTGAAATAATTACACAAAAAAAAAACCGCTGCCAATTCATTGGCACGTAGCTTCCTCCAACTAAATTTATAGTTCCATTAGATAAAACATTATTTAAATATATAATGTTAATGCTTTTTTAAATATTTTCAATCTCAATTATTTTGCTGAAGGAGCAATTAAAAAATAATACAAAATATTGTGTATACACACACACACACACACACACACACACACACACGCATCAGTATGACATATAGTACATGAGCACTGCCAATCCTTGCGCAGATAGCTTGCTTAAACGCATTCCAACTTATTCAGATTCACAATATCATTGTGACATAAATTAATAGGGAGGGACTTTAACGACGTGCAACGACACCCCTATAAGAGGAAGAAAAAGTTTTAAGAAAAATCAGTTTTTACATTTTAGCTCTTTACTTGAGAACCACACGATGAAATCGTTTAAAATTTTAGCAGCAAATAGCTTTTTTTATGGTTTATCACCAAATAAAATTTTAAAGCATTTGACTGCATTGTTTTAGAGATATGAGGAGTCAATAAATTTTCAAAAAAAATTTAAACCTTGATATCTTAAGAACCATAGAGGTTTGAAAGCTGCGCGATGAACTTAGCCAAGACACATAAAATATCTACTTTTTCCCAAAATCTCAAGTGCAATAAAGCCCTTTTACTTCCGAAATCGAGGCACAAAAAAAACTTATTTTTTCCAGTTTTCGATTTTTTACTGAAAAAATAAGTAGTCAAATCACTTGAAATTTTAATGAAATATAGTTTGACATGTGACCCATAGATATGTTTTTTTCGTGAGGTTATTATGTTTAGTTTCAGAGATGTGAATTTTTAAAAAAAAATCATCTTTTTCATTTTATCTGCCGAACAAAGCGGTTGATCCCGGGGTCCAAACGGGGGAAAGTAGGTAATTTTATTCTCTTTTAAATGCATATTAGCTGAATTGTTTGTAACGATGGGATGATTGAAAAAAACGCAAAATAGTGTTTTTCAAAAATCAAAAATTGGCCATAAAATAAAAAATAGTTAGAAAAATTAAAAATAAATGTTTTTCCCGAATTCAGAATCCAAAAATAAACATGCATGTCAAATTTTAGTGATATTCACCGAGGAGTTCCACAAATATTACGGTATACATACACACACACACATCCATACGGACATTTTCTAAAAACACGTGATTTGAATTTCTAACACACCAAAAAGTATTTTCGAGAAGTTTTGACAAAACTCAAAATTTTACTATTACAAAGCTTCCTCTGGGAGGAAGCAATAGTGACTAAGTAGATCAAAGGATATTTATAGATTTATTCTATTATTGATATTACCGTTTTTTTGTTAACTGATGCCAAGATCTTAAATTTAGTATTAACTTCCAAATTATCTTCAGGCGGTCGGAGCCATACTTCATGCTTACCTTCGATTTACCACATCTTGTTTGAACTATACCATTAGTCGCAGTATTTTAAAACAACTAAATCGAATTTCAAGTAAAACACAAAATCTCAATTTAAGTTGCGAATCCAGAAAATTGAAACATTTTAGCCACTTCTACAAAAGCAAATGAAATTGCTTGAAAAAAATACCCGCTGCCAATTATTTGCACTTACAGCTTGTTTCAACATTATGTATTGCTTTAATATCAGAATTGTTTTTACTTCATATAAATTCTATAAAGTTTTTGTACTTTTTCGTTTGATGGATAAAATTGTTTCAAACTCAAAAAATTACTACTTATTACAAGGTTTCCTAGGAAGGAAGCAAAACAAATTTCTCTCAACCAACGAACAAAAAACGAAAAAAAGGTCTCGCAATGATAGGAAGAATATTGACGCGCGCGCAGTTTTGGAAAAGTGGCTTCGCACGAGGAAATAACTCGCTCGCTCTGTTCGATATTCCGCTTGGCTATAAGCGCCGTGGATTCGAATTATCCCCACGAGTGGATTAGCTCCGGAGATGATCTTCGCGGCTGATAAACTCTTGCGGATTCTTTCCATCTAAATTCAAATGAGGCGCGGTTCACCGACTGATTAATTACGGACGCCAAGGATCATCGCCGGAGTGATGGAGTTCTTGTTGCCATCAGGACTCAGGTAGCATATTTTAAGATTTGAGAAATTCGAATCGACATCAGCCAGAAAAAAGAGTTAATAATTAACGAATTAACTCTACTATCATTAATGATGATAATGAATTTTTCGAGTCATCGGTCTTCACTTTTTAGTTCGCAATAAATTTTCAAGACGTGCAGCAGAATTCATGTGTATGGAAGGTCTGAAAAAGAGTAAACTAATACTTAATAAGCTTCAGAATCAGAAAACTTCAACAATTCAAAAACCAAGGCGCACCAGCTGTTGTTGAGTCATTGCCAACAAGCAGAAGTCACTACGACGGCACAAAGAAGCAAAAGATGAAGAAGAAGAGGAAGAAGAAAAGAAGCAAAGGAGAAAAGCAATCCACGGCAGGGCAGCTCGTAACTCATCCACCTGACGCTCGCTCGCATACGCCACGTCGTCGCTGCATTATACATCCAGCTCGCGTAGCTCGCGAGCGAGAAAGAAAGTCAAGTAACCGGAAAACGCGGAAAAGGAAGGCGAGACAGCGGCTACTTAAGCCGTCATAATTTCAGTTTAACACCCTCTCTTTCACTTCTGTTTCTCTCTTTGCGTCGCGAGTCGTCTGCCATTCGTATTTCTCTCCCTCTCTTACATGTAACACGGCTTTATTTCCCTCGCTTTTACGCTACGCCTTTATCAACGGGCGTCGCCGTAATTTGGCCATGGAAATGGCGAATTTGACGCCTGATGAAATTGCCTCTTGATAATAGAAGGCGCGCGATTTTTCGAGCGACAGTGGGAGAGGAAATAAGTGTTTTATCTTCTGAGAGAAGGTTGTTATTAGCGTGATTGCAGCCGAGCGGCAATTTCTTTCGGCTTCTTTATTTGCGAGAAAAGGCTGGAGAATCGTAAAGCTTGAAGGGGAACACGATAATTAAGTGTAATTTTTTTTATTCTCCGCCGCAAGCGATCGTTCTCTCTGCGACGAGGCGAATCTCGGAAGCATTTTCGCAAGAATTGGCCAATTCTCCGACAGTATATTATATTTGAAATTTTGAAGCGAAAGATTAGTTGGAATTCCGCAATCTCAGATTTTGAGGAATGTTTGCCTTGATAGATTAAGGTATAAAATCGCATCTTATAGCCAGTATACTTGGTCGCGAGTCTAACCCAGTAGTTGCACATTGTAATTAAATGTTTTCGACTGCTGCTTATTTAATAAAATCGTGTGTCATCGTTTCGAGCTTCATGAATCTTGCAATATCGACAATGTCCCGGAGAAATACACAATTTAAAATGCAAACTTTTATATGTTTGATCGACTTTTATATTTAAATGTGTCGTCATAGAATTTAAACAATTTCTCAAATATCCCCTGCGGTGACTTAGAGGATAATATATGGTTCAAACAAAATTGTGGAATTGCAGTTGAAGCAGAGGATCATCATCGACCGTCGTCGGCATATTCACAGGCTCGATGCAACTACATAAACAGCTTGTCAGGGGCATTTGCACGTCCCAGAGCAGTCGGCGCGTCTTTGTAAACACGGCCTCAAGAACACGTATGAGATCTTTCTTTCCGACAAGTGCACCCTGTGTGCGTGCACACGTATTTTTGCCCGAATGCAGGATGAGATAGCGCCGTTGAAAGGGTGGAAGGGAAGAGAGAGGAAAACGAGAGAAGAGGAGTGGGAAGCTCATTAGCGACTTCAGCACTTTTTTATAATCAACTGTCTTTTTGACCTTTCCTTCTCTGTCATCTCCAAGTGCTTCCATTAAGTTTAACCCTACTCTCTTATAACATATTTCGGGTGTATTCCTAAGTACATGGCTTCGTTAAAGTTACACGCACACTCTCTCTCTCTCCCCCCTCTCGAAAAACTTTCCTATTTCTAGTCGACGTATATACCTCTATACTTTTTTTTTTCATTGCTGTAGAAGCTCCGCCTCGTCGTTGTATATATATATATGAAGTCCGAACTATGAAGAACTTGAGCGAAAGCTTTTTTCTATTTCTTTCGCCGCTGTGCTGTTTTCTCCTCTTCCGTCCAGTCGACGGCGTAATTTTTTTTTGTTTTATCAAGTGTACACGCGACTCAGCAGCAAGAGTTTAAAAGAGAACGTTGACGGCAGTGGCGGGAGAGTCTGAGAGTACAGCGCTGTGCTGGATGTATAGGGGTGCTACTGGAAACGAGCTTTTCGGAATGGTTTGAGGTATCTTTTGTGATATCGCATAATGGACGACGATTATGAATTAAAACAATGCTCTGGCAATGTCTCGGTCTTTTGGTCTTGCTCGCGTATTGTGAAACGATATAATAAATTTAGTAAGTGATTGAGCCATTCATTTATATCAGAGTAATATATAAAACTCAATTTGTATGAACTGCAAATGTGGTTTTACTTTTAACCCTGGAAAAACAATTATAAAGCTGAATAATATACCGAGAGAGCCTTAATACTTTCAAGAACCCATACAATTTACTCAATTATGATAAAATTCAAGCTCACTATATCTATCATCGTGTTAAATCACATTTTATTATACGTTTTTTAATAATCCAAGTATAGTAGTCTTTTATTGCAAAAAAACTTTCTATTTATGTATGCATTTTTTAATTACTAGAGAATGTATAAAAATAGATTTTGTATCGTCCAGCAGAGCGGTTCAGGTTCTTACTTATGAAGCATAGCGCTGATCCCAGACTCTGCATTTATCTCTTCTCATAAGTTCATTTAGCTGGAAAATTGCTCGGCGATGCAATTTAAAATAGCGAGCGGGCCCGCGGAAGTTTGCCCGCCTGCCTCGTCAGTTATATCGTAATGTGGGAAATGCAAACAAATTTTAATCGTATATTTTTGCCAAAGGCCTAATTAAAAATCGGAAAAATAAAATTGAATTTTTCGACAATATGGTGAATAAAATACTTGTTGAGCTTGTGGAAATTAACTGGGATACAAAAGTAATGAGATTCTTTTGTCAAACGAGTATTACATGCTTCATAGAGAACGTGTTAAATTTTTAATACTCGACGTTGGAAAAATCGCGAGTTTCTCAACGGGATTACGAATTCATTAGGCCGTTTTACTGAATTTTAATAAGAGCTACCCAAACCAACGGATTAAGGCTACAAAAAAGGAATCGTTAAATAAATCTCTTAAATTCATGTTTCAAACCGGACGGCCTTTTGGAATCCATAACCCAGCATAATACACATGCACGCACTGGGAGTCTATTGAGCTATGGAAAATATTTCAGCCGACGAAATTTACATTGATAAAATCGCCTGTTGCTAAGCAAATAACAAGAATAAGATTTAGTTGCTTAGTAACTGAATCTTATTTCTTGATAAAAAGCTAACCTGTGAGAACCATCTCACGACCCAGTGCGATAAATTCCTGGTGGCTCTCTGGACATGTCGCAGGGCATTTGGCAGTACATGGGGACTAAGTCCCCGGATTATACTGTGGCTATACAGGGCCGTCTTGGTACCTTGTCTGGCCTACGCCGCGCTGGTCTGGTGGAACAAGGGCGGAGCTTGCGGGTGCTAGGATGGCGCTAGAGAAACTCAGGGGACAGGTGCTAAGGGAGGGGGGGGCGACAGGGGCCTATAGGACCACGCCCACCAAGGCACTTGGAATCCTTGCGAAGGTGGAACCACTCCATCTTACTATTGTTGGGATGGCTGCTAAGGCAGCGCACAGACTCAATGCGTATGGTCAATGGACACAAGGCACGAGGCACACCCGGCTCCCGGGTGGGGTGGGTCTCTTGCCGCAATTTTCCATTAAAACTGATATGATGATCCTGCGTTACTTCTTTGGAAAAAGTTACGGGGTCGTCATACCGACAAGAGAAGAATGAAAGGCCTGCAGGGACAGTCTACCGGGAACTGGGGACGTCTGGTACACAGATGGCTCTAGGGCAGAGACTGGCACTGGTTCAGGGTACTACTGCCGATGGAAAGGAGGGGGAACCTTCTTTTCCTTGGGGCGGTATGCTACTGTCTTCTAGACCGAGATATACGCTATACTGACCTGCGCTCAGAGGAACATCGAACTCGGCGCTAAGGATAGAATTGATAGAATCACCATTTGTTCAGACAGTCAGGCGGCACTTAGAGCACTTATGGCTCACAGGACGACCTCCAGACTGGTCTGGGAATGCAAAGTAGTTGTAAATCGTCTGACCGCTCACAACAACAAGGTCAGGCTACTCTGGGTCCCGGGGCACACCGGGATCAGGGGTAACGAAATAGCAGATAGACTTGCAGCTTTGGGAGCTGAACACCCTCCAATCGGGCCGGAGCCATACACAGGTGCTGCAAGGTGCCTGCTTACGGGCGAAATCCGGGGCTGGATTGAGAGGGAGCATACTAAGGAATGGCAAGGAACTCTAGGATGTAGACAAGCCAAAGCGGTAATGGGACAGGACATCAATGTTGACTGGACCAAGTGCATCGCAGGAGGCAGCAGAAATAACTCCCGACTTCTGACACAGATAGTGACCGGGCACATCCGTCTGAGGTATCACGGTCTGAAGATGGGAAAGGAGGCTACGGGTATATGCAGATGGTGCGAGGGGGCGGAAGAAACGCCTACCCATGTACTGACTGTTTGCCCGAAATTTGCGCAGCTCAGGCATCAGTGCTTGGGGGAGCTTTTTCCCACGTACGAAGAGATTAGGGCACTCGACGCGGGAGCCATATTGACCTTCTGGAGAAGGGCAAGCTTACCTGCGTAGGGGACGCCATGACGAAGGGTGGTACAATGGGTTTACAGCCTAAGTGCCAGGGATCTTGGTGGTCCCCCCTTCATAGTAATAATAATAATAATAAAAAAAAAAATAAAACAAAAAAAACTGAATCTTATTCTTGTTATTTGCTTAGCTCATACCTAAATAGACCGCCTGCGGTTCATCGCCTTTCAAATAGTACTAAAAATATCTCTCTTTATTAGCGAAGTATAATTACGAAAATTCCGCGATCTTATAACCAACTCCCGCTGAAATTACGTTGCCTTTCCTGGAATATGGAAAAACCCCTGGGGGATTTGGTAGGCCTCGACGGGTGGGCCTCTGTGTTAGTATCGCAGCAGAGGAGGAATTTCTCGATCGTCCTCGTAAAACGCCACCGCCGCTGCACACAGCGCACTATAGTTTCTCTGTTTAACGCTCGGCGGGAATTTCGCGCGGAGTCAGCGCGCGTGCGGTCACAAGAGAAATAAAAGCTGAGACGCCCGGGTTTTATTTTCGATGCACTTTAGCGAACGTCGCTGCTTTTTTTGGAAATAGATATGTATATATATGTATACATACTGAGTTTGTTGTGGTTTTCGCTGTGGGATGTTTTTGCGTGAGTTTTTGGATTCTGTACGATTTTTATTTTAGCCCTGATATGGTTTAGAAAAAACAGTTGACGTCTTTTTAGTGTATTTTTCGTGATCGTGACGTTATCGTCTAGAAGCGTTTTTTTATACCTTTAAGTCATGATGTCGAAACGATAAGCTGAAATTTTTTAATCTAAATTATTGTTTGTAAATTCACATTTATTAACAATGCCTACTCGCGGAGCATCATGGGCGCACAAAAAGTAAGGTTATAGCTTATACTACTCAAGCTGCGGAAGAATCCTCCGAATAAGAAATCTTATCTCTTTTATTTGTATTTCATTCTAGATTATAACCTATAAATACGCCTATAAATAAGTTTTCAAATCTCTACCAGGTTGGTTCATTATATAATGTGAAGAAAAAGTAACTATGTTCCGTGGTTTTCGTTAAAAATTTAATCAATTACAAGCTGTTGAAGAAGGGAAATTTTGATCTCAAACCTGTACCTTCTCAAATCATTATGTACGAAAGTTTAACAAGAGCCTGCTTTAAATAATTTTTGCATGACAACGGAAGACAAGCTTTGTGCAATTAAAATTCAGCGACGGCGTTAAGCTCGAGTTGGACGGAATTTCGCAAAAGAAAACTTCATCCAATTAAACTTGACAATTGAATTTACCCGACTAGCGCAACTCAAGCTTCTACGACTTCTATAAACAACTAAAATTAGAAACAAAAATCTTTTTCGCAGAAAATTTAGTACAACCCAGACATCTACAAAGTCAAAACGAAAAAAAAAGCAATGAACAATATTGTTTTTTTTTTACAAAATCTCTATTTGAAGTTTTGCCGAATAAAATGAAAACATCGAACATTGCTCTGACCAGTGAAAAAAATGTTCTCTCTCGTCCCTTTGCTTTTGGTAAACGGTTCCCTGGATAAAGCGCGCGAACTGCATGCTTGTCCGCGTTTTCTGTTGCAAACAAAGCTAGCCGAGTTTTACGCCAAAATGTGAGAAGCAGATTACAAAGAATTTGGTAAGTTGCGAATTGTTGGAGCTGCCTTAAAAAGTGTATGTTTGAAGCATTATAAAATACAAAATTATGTAATAATAAATTTCAATATTTTTATTTGATAGTCGACGATTTGAGCATACACTGTGAATATAATTCTTGATAAAAGGATTCTTCAATTTATAATAAGATTTTGCTTGAAAGAAAAGTGAAGTTCTTTCAAATTATAACGTCAACGAATGTTTACAAAGCTAATCTGAGCACCCCAAGCTCCAGACACTTCTTTTTAAAGTACATTAACAACGGTTTAAAGCATTTTTCAATAGCAGCAACAGCAGCGCTGCGTATTATACATACCCCGAGGAAAAAAACGCAGGCAAAAGGGC
Source organism: Trichomalopsis sarcophagae (assembly GCA_024372645.1). Lineage (NCBI taxonomy): Eukaryota > Metazoa > Arthropoda > Insecta > Hymenoptera > Pteromalidae > Trichomalopsis > Trichomalopsis sarcophagae. The sequence goes on from QLSS01000229.1 coordinate 194,947, forward strand.
CGCTACATACGAAGCGCTAAAAAGTGCCGGTTACGCAAGGCGCGTGAAACCACTTCAGAGCTACGTCGTGTTTTTCCGGAAGAGGGAAAGAGAGTTTTGTCTTTTTGTCTGGCTCACCGGAAGAGATTTCGGGAGGACGACCGCCGGGAGTATCGATCGAAGTGTGTGTGTGTGTCCGCGCGTTTTCGACGATGTGTTTGTCTGCTCTTTCTGGGATACGATAACTTTTTTGTGTCAAGCCACTAAAATAACGAAGTGATGATTCTGAGATCTAAAAAAATAACACGAGATACTGTTTATGTGTGAACATTATCTTATGCACTGAAAATTAACAACAATAACAGGATATCGTTCAAACGAAAACCTGCGACACTTCATCTACTGGAATTCATATAGCCCTTTTTTAGAAAAGCGTAGTTTAACGAAAGGAGATGATTCAATAAAGACATCGCGATAAAAGTAATTAGCAACTTTCCCTTGAAAAAAAAGACGTTATAACGAGCTCCCTCAAAAAAGCTCGACGGTAAACACGCAAAATTAGTTAGTCACGCGTCGAGTGCCAGCCAACTTTCAAGGCCCTTTCTACCGCTCCTCGGGAAAGACGCGCACGCCGCAGGAATTTCGCTTGGAGGCGTATAAGTAACTTTATGCCGTGCGTCGCTGCAAACTGTTCCACGTGATGCCGTGTGCCGCATACCATCTTGTAGGCAAAATTGAGACGACTTCCGCGAGATTTGTGAGCTTGTACGTTTGGTTGATGCTTGGGATGAATCGCTGAGTGAAAACTTGCAAAATATCAAGTTTTGTTTCTCATGAGTGAGCGTACATGTTTGAGCTTGAATTTTGTTTTCAAATTTCTTGGTTGCAAACTTACATTATTTATTCTTTTCAGAAGGAGGATTCTTAGTATACTTGCTTTGTTTATGGCTTATATCATTTACTCATTATATAAAATAATGTCCTACGCGTCACATACGCTTTGTCTGATTCATTAAAGATTCGAATTGAAGGTAGCAATACTGAACACTTGGGTCATTAAAGTTTCGCTGAGTGTCAAATTCAATTTAGTTCTTTGTAAAGGGAGTAAATCCGATAAGAGCATCGACTCTGTAGCCTTTAGAACGACTCGAGCGTCAGCTTTGCGGACACATTCGAAGGTGTATTTTCTCTCTGGCTGCTCTTTCCGTCCTTTCAGGACAGGCTTCTTTCTATCCAATTAGTGAATCATTATTGCTGCACAATAGTAAACATTTATCAATAAAGGTGTAATGATTCAAATAGTTTTATTATACTAGCTAAAGCCAGCGCGCGCTCAATTTTCTTGAGATCAGAAGTTTAAAATTTTAACCATTTTCAGATCGGATATTTGTTATTTAGCACAATATCCGATCATCACTTTTTAAAGAGAAATATACCAATTTATCTTCATTTAAATACAAAAACCGCTGCCAATTCTTTGGCACGTAGCTTCCTTCAACATTATGTATTGCTTAATTATTTGTCGGTAGTGGCTTTTTAGTCACAGCGCTGCTCGTGTGCTTTTTTCCTCCTCGTTCGCGTGGACGTAGTGAGGCAGATAATTTTGGAGTCCTCCCCGTTCTCGTTGACGTGGTGAGGCTTGACTTCTCGGTGTAATCCTCCCGTTCTCGTGGAAGCGGTGAGGCTTGATGGCTTGGTCGGACTTTATCGATAATTGGGCGAGAAGACGGCCCTGTTATGACGACTCTAGGTGGTTTCTCTCGATTTTCGTTGGACGCTCGGGGCCTTTTAAAAGCTCGATGTGTGGTCCGACCCCACTCCATCATAGACTTGGTCGCCCAGTACTCATGTACCTTGAACAGGTGAGGTGGCACCGGGACATAATATTGGGAACCCATCCTAGAATAACGCACACTACACTACCGAAAATACACTCATGCGCGTAAGCTCGGTGTCGCCGGATGATAACGGTATTCTAATATTACCCTCCAGATCGCGTTGGAGGCTAACGTAAAATGAGAAGAAGGGGGAAGGCACAAGAGCAATTGAGCGATTGAAGAATAAATCGAAGCGTCGATTTCACCTGAGGATAGTCTCGCGAAATAAGAGGTATTACCCCAGGCCGCTGTCGAGTCCACGGGTGCATCGATCAGTCTGGCCGGCGGCAAATAGCCTCGATATTGTAAACCTCGACTGCTAAATCTTGTTCAGAAGAGGATAGTAATTGTTGTGCCATTAAATCTTAAAGATGTTACATTTATAACGACGTTTTCAAAAGAATATCGTATCTACTTTTTTTTTACCGAATACGCGAGGAAGTCTGGTGTTAGATTTAACCGATTTAATAAGGTTTTCATTGAGTATTTCTAGTAAAAGAGAAAGCTGAAACTAATGTAGTCAGTTTTTAATGATTTCCTTAATTTTTGTGAAATCATCGTGTATGAAGTTCCAAACATTATCGTGTGTGCGCAAGTCCATAAAAGTTCGTAGTAATTTTTAGGAACGATGCTACGAATCATCATCATTATCACAAAACGAGACATACCATTATTTCAAGGATTAATCCGAATGTGAGTTGAAACAACAATTTTGTCAGAAGTTTGAGCATTAAACTATCTTCAGCAGCTGTCAAGACATCAGTCGAAATTAACGTTCTCTTCCACGTTCTCTATTTCTCTATTTCAACCGGGTTTCATAATACTCATCGAAACTAAAACAAACCGTAGCCACTCCACGCGATTCTAGTTTGCAGCGAGCGAACTTGGCGGGAGTCGAATCCCAAATTAAAATTCAATTCACACCCTCAATCTCCTTTAATCGAGATCCGACTGCTGCTTCCCGTTTTATGGTTATTCCATCGACTCCCGTTCCCCTCAGAAGGTGCAAAGATCAGCCGGCTAATTACAACTAGTCGAGGCTGGCAGTTCCTGTTATTTTCCACTCTCCCGTCGACTCAACGTCGGGTAATGATCGACAGAATACTCCGCTGGACTGCAGAGAGAATTTCCTTGGTCTGCCTTCGGAGCAGACACACATCTCAAGAGCAGCAGTCCGAGAGATAGTGGATCGAATTCGAATTTCTGATCTTGCCGCGTCGTGTTTCCCAGCGTTCCGTCAAACCTCTACTACGTTCTTTTTCATCTCTCTTTCTCTTCATCTGGCAGTATTCCTGTCCCTCTTACCCTGGAGCTTCAGCCCCACCTCGGTAGCAGTTCAAACAATGGTAGACGAGAAACTTTGGCTCCATGAGTTACTGTGAAAGCTCGTCCTCGTTCTCATTCTCCTGTACGCGAGTCAACAGAGATCGACCAGACAATGAAACTGCGTGAACGAAGAAAGAGATAGAGAGTTGGAAAGGAAGAAACGTACTACCAAGAGAAGTAAGAGCGAAGACGTGGAAGGGATGACGCCGCTGACAACTCGCGGACTGCACGCAAACTAGTCTGATTTGTGGCGAGAAACTTTGGAAAATATGCGGGAATCGTTTTCCGCCGCGGTTTACCAAGCCACTGGTAAGGAGATACGCGAGGGAGCTCGTATGCCAAATTTGCCAGGTTATCTGTCTTCACTAGAGGTGTTTTTTCTTCATAGGTGCATTGAATATTAACACATGAAAATAGATATTTTAGATATGGGTACTTTGATAGTACGTTTTATGGTCATGACTGTTCAATTTACTGATAATTGCCAGCTACAGTAACTACGGAGAAAAGCAAATGTGTATAAGACATAGAGTAAAAGCGAGCAGAATCATAGAACGCTAAAAAGAAAATTTACTTTTTCAAGTATAACTAAAAAAATAATCTTAATTATCGTCGCTTAAGCCTAACATCTGCGGAAACCCAAAACTAAATGAAGTTAGTAATCTCTCAACCAAGGCAACAATGTCATCAACCTCCTTCAGCACCTTTGTATAATGATGACTTACACCTGATAATTAGTGGGTGGCAAAACGTTCCGCGGCAACGGCGCCACTACCGCAGCCCTGAAAATAAATTGGGCGCGACCGCGCGCGCCCCCGATTGTTAGCGCTGACGGCAAATTGGAAACTTACAAGGCTGCACAGGCGCGTGCGCCTCGTAAATACATGATAATTAACGCAACGAAGAGAGCCAGTGTGTGCCAGGGAAGACCGTCGAGCTTGTGATTAGTTCGTTGAGTCTTTCGCTAAAGCGCAAATGTAGGTTCCTCGCAATCATCTCCCCGTCGTAATAGCGATGATAAAGATCGGTATCATAACTAACCACGGTACTTTAGACTGTGTGATCTATTTTTTCCATGTTAAATTCCTATAAGAGAATTTTAAGTGCCCAGCAAAAAAATAAGTATTTTCTAATCGCGGGAATCCAAAAAAATTAGTCTGGGAGGTGTGCCCTCAAATCTCAATTTCGTTCACTCAGACCCCCAAAAGTGTCTGGTTTTTTCTGGATTTGCACATATGAGAGATCAGACAAGAATAGAATCGAAGCCGATGATTAGTCTGGACAGAACTGGTAAGGGCTTTTCTTAGCTAATGATTCGAAGAAAATTTTCAGTATGACTCAGTTCAGTTATTCAATTTAGTTTTTATGCCATTGAAACTTCAAAACTACATTTGCAGAAATTACTCGGTCGTATCCATACTACAATCTATCTATATAAATTCGCTGGGATATCTAATCAATTTTGATCATGTCAGCGAGTCGGCCAATTCAGGGCACAAAAATTTAATTACGCCCAGCCACTCAGATGGATAATTATAAAAATGTTTCTCATTAAACTTTCGTTATCGCCCGCCCTGTTGTCTCTCGATTTCCGGCATCGCTGCACTAACCCCCCTCCCCCCCTGTGCAGTTTTTTAAATTTTCTCCAGCTACTTGCGCCCACGGTCTGTTGGCTTTGGGGAAGTTTGTTAGCGGAAAATAGACGAGGCGCCGCCAGACGAGGTTAGTAATTGGAACGGCTCTGCGGAAAGGTCTCCAGCAGCAGCTTAGCATCGCACTTTGCAACACACAATGCGTACGCGTATGGTAGCAAATAAAGGAGAAATAAATAGACAGAAACTCGCATATACAGAGGAAAAGCCAAAGCAGAAAAAGGGAGGATGGACAAATAGGCGCAATGGAAGGAGAAAAAGTTTGCTGATTATATAGTGGTGCACACTGCTGGACTCTCCATCGGAGATTGCGGGGGTAGGCGGAGATGGAGAGGTAAAGAGAAAGAAACGGTTTGGGCAGCGGCCAGGTGGACTGAGTTAAGGCCGGGTGTGTGAGTGCGCGTTTTTGCGCTGTCGGCCAAAGCGAGCCCGAGAGATTTTTTTGCAAAGCTCCGAGAGCCGCCTTCTGTCCAGATACAGAATGGAATAAAGAGGCGGTCTTCCATTCAGCGCTTTTTCTCTTGCTGGTGAATCGCTTGGCGCAGTTTGCGAGGCATTAGAGTCAATAGTGCGATGGTCCATGAAAAGTTTTAATAATCGTCTGCAAAATGTGAATAATACCGTGAAGTCACCATCATATACTTATTCCCACGGTTTGCATGCTCATCAATGGTTAAGATTTCCAAAGTTTTCGAGGTTCGTTTCACAGCTTGAAAATTCTTCTTCATCATCATTAACAAAATGTCAATCCGTCTTCTAATGCACTTGACGATACTGCAAAATTCATGGCCAAGTTTGCTAGTATCAGTGTCGAAAACGAGGTTAAGCACATTGCCTAAGCCAACTTTTCCAAAACTTTGTAATTAATTTTAGCACACGCTTTCTCCTCTGCATTAATAAGCAACTCGATACATCTGTTACGACACCCAATGAAAATCGAACAGGTTAAGAGCCAGCCGAGGTGCGAGAGCCGGCGCGCAGTCGAAAGAGTCTCTTTAAATCGACCTTTTTCCACCCTGTTTCCCCCCTCTCTTTCTCTCTCTTTCGTAATTAAGACTCGGCGACTCTCCATGGTGCAGCAGCCCGTTCTCATTGATTTTAACGAACGCTCAGAGTAGAGCCGGCGAAATGAAAATTTTATCGCATGCAGATGGAAAGAGAGAGAGAGAGAGAGAGAGAGAGAGAGAGAGAGAGAGAGAGAGAGAGAGAGAGAGAGATCT
>QLSS01000230.1:0-37803 GCA_024372645.1 Trichomalopsis sarcophagae
ATTCAAAAGGAAATTAAATTACGTTTTACTTATTCCTGATCCATTTATAAATTATTAGATTAACAAAAAATATAACTATAAAATTATTATTGCCATCATGCGTTAAACAAGTTCTATATTTGATAGTTTCTATAAATATCATATGAAGTTATCACTTCTGTCGGGCGTCCCGTGACGCACACGTTTTTTTTAGCACAATACGTCTACCTTCTATTTTATACTTAGATATATAATGCGAATTTTGTTGGAAAATATCAAAACGATTACCAGGAGGCTGGATATCCTCATCTCCTTCCTCATCTACTGTTTCGCTTCGCTCCTTCTCCTCCTCGATGATCTCCTCCTCCTCCTCCTCCTCCTCCTCACTGGGCTGATTATCCTCTTGTTCGTAGTCAGACAAATCATCATCATCATCATCATTATTGCTGCTTGAATTTTCAATTCTTCTTCTTTGTCCTCTACCAACTTGAATAGAAAAATAGCTTTCATCGGCCTCGTAATCCTGCGATTCTACAGAAGTATTGGAGTTCGAAGATGATGTAGATAAGGGAAAAATGGTTGTAGAAGAAGAACATGACGAATCGTCAGAGTGATTATGTTCTGAAAAAATTTATTGAATACAGAATATTTGAATACCCTATTTTACACTTTCTTATTTTTTAAATTATTCTTCTGGTGGTCCTGAAAAACTCTGCCCCAGGCGATTAAACACTTCAGGTAAATTTTCAGTGTCTAACAGTATGGAATTGAAAAACCAACGTATTTCTTGTGCTCTTCGAACATACATGATACGCATGATATCTTGTTTCAAAGCCCTGGGGTACTTAGAAAATCCTTCGAGACCACGTCGAATAACCTAAATAATATTCAAAAGTAAGAATTTATTTCAAGAAAAATATATATTTAAATACAGCATAATACTCACGTTCATTAATTTGACGAACTCTTGGATTTCCCTGGTTAAAAAAATGCTCGGTAATAAATCCTTCAGCGCTTCTTCTCGTGTACCGCATTTCTTCGGGTTCGATTGGTCTGGCTAAAAAGTCGAGGATTTATTGCCGTCTTTTGACACATGGATGCTGCGCATACTCAATAATATTTTCGCTTTCATCAGCTGCTCGTTCCATCAAGCGCTGTAGAATATTATTAGCTATTGGCTCTGTACATGCGGCAAGAAGGTGGTCAACATTAGCCATACGTTGAGAATCCCTATTGGCAGGTACATCTTCAGCCTCCTCCGATCTAGCATCGTGGTTATTCTGCGCTCTCTCTACTGTTTCACCTTCCTCCTCCTCCTCCTCCTCCTCCATCGCCTCATTCACCTGAAGACGCACAGCTGCAGGCGCCGTAGCCACAGCTGCTGCTGCTTCTCTCATTACGGCTTCGCTCTCCTCCTCCTCCTCTCCGTGTGCAACGGCAGCGCTCACCCCCACCATTTCAACCGGTACAAACTGTACATCGGCTACAGCATTCTCCGCTTGTGCTGTATCCTCCGTCTCACTTGCCTCTCTCTCTGCCTCCTCCTCCTCCTCCTCCACACCTTCATCCGATGACGTATGTTCAACATTCTCACTCGATGTGTATTCTGTAATATCATCTTCATCAGAGGTTACGTCGGCTAATAAATTTTCTAATGCTGAAATGTAAAACAATTTTATGTTAAAAATACAGCACTTACTTTTTATAATAAACGTTATATGTATTCGAAGGTAGTGATGCATACATCACATGAATATTAAAATCTCTTTGATTGATGTCGAATAAATTAAAACAAAATATTAACCGATATTCGATTACACATTTTTAATAAAAAAGCAAGAAGTACAGCGAGAAAAACAGTTGATTAAAAAAGTATTCTCACTGTCATAGAATATAGCGGATGTATATTCTTTAATTTTATAATTATACGCTATTACTGTAATGATAGAGAGATACGCATTGCATGCTATGTAATATGACAGATGTAAGAAGCTAATTTCTCTAGCGCTGAAGAAGACGACTTGAAAACACTACGCTTCATGCGTCGACGCGTTCTACGGTGAGAGCAGACGACACAGCGTTACGAATGTGTGTATGCGCGCGCGTGCGTGAGTGAATGAAACAGAGCTTGTAGCAGCAGCAGTCGACGCTATCACCTGTGGCAGCGTTTACCTCGTTGCTAAGTACAAGCGCTGTTTGATTTTTATTAATGACAACGCGATATAGTGCAGAAAAATTAAAATCAATAAAAATGTACTCACCATTATTCTCCTCGAATGCTGTCATTAGCCGCGTCAACACAGGTAAATGCGCAAAGTTGTGTTGCATACAAAATTCTGCTGCGCATCGCACAGCTAAGTTGCATTTTTTAAAAATGACTCTATGAAGCTGTGCAATTTTCCGTGGCCCGCAACATCGTAAAAGACGTGTAAATTCACGGCATAATTGACACGCAACCATGCGTTTCACACGTAGACACCAGCTTCTTGTACACCTGCGTCTAATAACACTATTTGTTTCAAGATTGCCCGCGATGCGAAGCACTACAGTGCATAAAGACTCCTCGGCTACGTTATACATGCTTGCGAGCTCTTGATTTAATGCAACTACTCTCATGACTACTGAGCTCCTGAGGTCAACGTAGGGTTTATATAGTATAAAAAACGTCTTGCTAGTGGGGGAATGTGTGGACTCGCACAACAGTATAAAACGCAAAAAATAACATCCTGCGATAAGTTTTGCCTCAGCTTTATCATTCGCAAGTATCAAAATTTCGTCGAATATCACTTAAACCGTAAGAGGATCGAGTGATTCATAGGTATTATATTACCTACGCTCTCACAGGTCCAAGATGCATAACAATCTGAAATAATGATACCGTCGACGATTATTGCACGATACAAGGCGGCTAAATCAATGCTCTATCACATTTAATAGCATTCGACAGTAGTAGGGGCTGCGCGGCTACTGGGCCAAGCGGGTTCTGGGCCACCAAATACCGACACATGGTACCTCACATTAGTAGATCCCTGTTTTACCGACAGAGAATTGCCTATCGACCGTGCTGTCAGCGGTGATGCCCCCCATAAACCAGTGCTGTCGACGGTGGCGCCCCCCCCCCCCCCCCCCCCCCTCCATAGCTCAGAGGTAATTTACTTTATCAACCTGGGATGAATAATTTGGAATAGGATTTGCAGGAATAAAAGTTGAGATAAACTAGTGTTGCCGACGGTGGCGCCTCAAACCAGTGTTGTCGACGGCGGCGCCACAAACCAGTGTTGTCAACGGTGGCGCCCCCGTTACCGACCCCCTCCATAGCTCAGAGTGAGCATCAGTAATTTACTTTATCGACTCTATGGGATGCGATGCATAATTTGGAATAGGATTTGTAGGATTAAAGGTTAAGATTAATAAATACATCTAAATATTCATTTTTATTTTACTTTATTCAAAAAAGATCGGTACATAAAACATTATTTGTAAAGACATGTATATTATAAAATCTTTCAGAACTTCTTATAACTTTGATTTTCTTGCATGGACTTCGTATTAGTGGAATATTTCTCAAAAGTATTTTTTAACCGTTCAAATTTATTAACAGGAGTAGAACAAGGTTCTCCACGATGCGTATTACATTGTTTATCATCTTACACTCTTCTAGCGCTTTTATCTTCGTTGAGAGGTATGTACGGAGTGCTATTTCGTTTCATTTTTTACATCTATCCTGACTGATGGTTTAAGATAATACTGATTCGAATGTTTGTTCCTGCAAGCTTTATATATTTTCAAACCAGTTTCTTAATATCACCACTTATAGGATTATACTTGACAATGCGATCATGTAGAATTAGACAATACGCTGTAGTGTCCATGGGTATATTACGCTTACATTCAAATTCAAGACGTACGTCTACAGCTGCCTGTTTGAGTGACTCATTTTTTTTTGAGCAGTCGATAACTATGAGTGTAGCATTTGTAATGAATTCTTCTTTGCTTAAAAGGGGATCTATTACAATTCTATCAGAATAATAGGCATTCTGAAAATTAGCATACATATCGTAAAGCATAGCAAACTGATTGTTTAAAATATCAAGATTCAGATTTCCATATGGATAGCTCTCAGAGTTGAGGAAAAGTTTGACATTACTAATATTACAATAATCAAAATAAATGCATTTTGTCTTCGTACACCTTTCCTCCCTGTTTGAAAACCGAGAATGATAAAACGTGGTTTTTCCAGCTGATTCGATGTTTTTACAGTCCATACATGTTGCGTGGTTGTTGGAAGTACTGGATACTCATACAACTCCCATGAACGAAAACTCATCGAAATCGGTATATCTTTTTGAATATAGTTAAATAGTTGTATTTTTCGTCCGTCTGACAGCATGAGGTAGGGCATAAGCCGCTCTATACGATTGATCTCGATTTTGAATTCTTCATATGTCGGTCTCCCGTCCACCATTAAAGCCTCTTGCAAAACAGCATTCAAATCATTTCTCGATCTTGTGAGAATAAGTTCATGCTTAACGTTTACAACGATTTTTCGATAATCTTCAGCGAAACCAAAAATCATTGATAGAGGAACTATCACATCAAAGTTTCCATTATTATCAGCTATATTTCCCACGTCAGTAATAGGTGTCCAGCCAGAATTTTCAAGATACTTTAATTGACTAGGTGAGAAAGATATGTAACCTTTCATCAGGGTTGTAGCAGCAACGTTCTTACATCGATCAATCTCTATGGCATTCATCTCATATCGAATTTCTTCAAAGAGATGACTAATAGCATTGTTCACAAAAAGGGTGTGTTGTACTGCTTGTCTATCCTGTCTAGTAATCTTTCCACAAATATGTAGAGAACTTTTTGATGGTAGAACACATAAATCTTGATGCTGCATAGCTATCCGAATTTCATCACTATTATTGAATGCAAGTGAGGTATAGGGTTGATATGCATGAACCTCATAATGCGAGACAGATTCATCAAAGATAACAGGGGATTGTACGTTAAGAACTGATTCCATTTTTCTGAGGCACACAACAACAACAGATAAACGTACAAGTTATTTTTTCAGTATTTTTCTCGCTTGAGGTCCCGTTCTTCCTCCACCACACACTTTGAGACCGAGACTTTGTAGAAACTGACTGTTCTGACGTGTTAATTGTTTGATCACTCGTGGCTGACTGACTGTCTGACGACATACTGAGCTATTAGTATAGCTTTTGTCAGCATTAAAAACAATACCCATTTCAATAGCTTTTTAAATGTAGACGAATTGTAATAATTTCACCTCGGAGATTAATCAAATCACCATCTTGATCTACTATGCGTAGTTGTAGGTGATCGATCACTTTCACAGATATGGGCAAGTAAATTATTTGTTTAGGCACTTCGATTATCTTGTAGCCTGACGGAACTGCTGGGAAAAATTCATGTATTGTATGAACTTTCTGCTGATTTATGAATGCTCCTGTCGCAATGTTACATTCAACTCGTAAAGCGTTCACTTTGAGACTAGCTACTGGTAAATCAGAGTTGTGACTTATATAGGGCTTCAAAAGTCTTGGAGTGAATCCTAGTAGACGACCAATCGAGTCAGTTCGTCGGAAATCTATTTCATGAGTACACATAATAACACTTCGTAACGTATTATTATTTGGTTTGATACTAACTTTTATACCTCGAGTATCGAGGGTACCTTGTAGAGTTCGATCAATATCCTCAATCTCATAACTGCCAGTAGGTAGTTCAATCATTTCTTGACCAACATAAAATTTATTACAGTTTTCATCGACGTTCGGTATAGAATTAAAAGTTAGCAGCTCAACAAGTCCAAGACTGTATTGCTTATCCAAATCCAGTTCTATTGGAGGAAAATAGTGCGTCTCAAGGATTGAGGAGGTGCCGGAAAGGCTGAGAGTCATCGATTCAACAACCATCTTGAGTAGACTAATTCAAATCATTCATGTAGATTTCTTTTTATATAGACAAAAATTATCTTTACGATTGAGCTGATTGCAGAGAAATTTCAGACAGAGATGACCACAGATGAAAGTTGAAAGTTCCTGATACCTCTGATAATTGTACTTAATTTGAGATACTTTCCAGTAATTCATAAGATCCCGTGGTGGTTGTAAATCAGCGAAACTATCAAAGTATGTAACCTCATTACCAATTTTTCGATAAGCTACCCAATGCGTGCCAGCTCCACTTGCATCATCCAGATTAATGACTATTCATTAGGTTTACATATTTGAGCAGATCGTAGTCGGTAAGTGCACGTTTAGGCAATCTTATTTCATCGAAGTTTATTTTTTTTCTTCCTTTACACTTTTTGTTCTTCTTCTTCTTCTTTAGAAAGATGCCGAAACCTTTACGATGAGGTTTTAGAAACAGTCCTTTACCGAGTGCCAACATTTCAATTTTTTCATTATGTCTTTTTTGCTCTTCCATTTGTTTCTTAGCAGCACTTGCTTTATTTATTGCTTTAGCGATTCCTGCAGCTCCTCCTGCAAGTGAGCCTACTGCACTGAGACCAGCAAAAAGTGGGATAAGTGCTGGATGAAAGCCACCTACTTTGTTGGGAACAGGCATTATGCGTGAAATATTAACTTTACTTTTTCCACCAACATTTTTCACATGCTCTCGAGCCATCTTTAGTGCTGACTTTATCATAGAGCGAGAATCGTTGCCAGGAATGATAGGTTTTCCCATAGACTTGATCAATTTTTTCAGTGTAATCTTTTTCTTTGAAATCGTTTTCTTAAGTTTATTAGATCTACGCCTGCCACCTCCTCTTACTCCTCCTCTTCCAACACCCAAACCAAGCTTTGATTTTAACTTCATGGTATTTGCTATAGCGAAAGCTGTCGCTTTTTCTTTCAAACCAGCGTCTCTAGATGTCACTCTCTGCCACGCCTTCTCGGCTAAAATCTGATCAGCTACGTTTCTCTCTTGAATGTTATCAGTATTTTTTGAGTAGGCAATATCGTGTTCCTTACAAGCACCGTCTAGAGGATTTATTCCTGAATCACCACGAGCTAAACGTTTAGCAAGTTTAGTACCTGGACCACAGTTCTGATAACCAGGCACATGAAATTCAATGGGTAATTTGTTAATCAATGTATTCACTAAACCTGTACCTTTTTTCTGATGCATGATGCTAGCTCTTAACAAGCTCATGCGAGACTGACTAAGGGTACTATAAATGCTCATATTTATAATATATCGAGTCAGTCGTGATATGAAATTTTAAGAAGCATGATGGATCTTAAGAAGCAGGCAGCAAAGTTGCCAGTGGTTAATTTCGATCTTTTGACCCAGCAGCAGCAAAAAAAACAACACAATCTTCATGGAAAATTGCTACCTAAAAGTATAAGAGCAGTATTTTGTGGTCCATCTAATTGTGGTAAAACGAACGCACTTTTATCTCTAATCATTCATCCTAATGGTTTGAGATTTGAAAATATTTACGTATACTCGAAATCTTTGAATCAACCTAAATAGAAATTTTTGGAACAACTTGTTGAGATTCTAGAAGGTATTAAATACTTATCGTTCGGTGAACATGATCTCGTCGTATCACCTGATGAAGCTCAACCCAACTCAATTTTTATCTTTGATGATATTGCCTGTGAGAAGCAGGATAATGTCAAAGCTTTTTACTGCTTTTACTTGTGTCAGTCGTATGCGCAAGTACCGAAACATTTAGTGCGTGACAACGTCAACTTGTTGGTAATTTTTCGGCAAGATGATATGAACTTAAAACATGTTTATAACGATCATGTTAATACAGACATATCAACGCTTCAAAGATATTTGTTCAATGTGTTGGAATAATAGCAATCATAGTTTTCTCGTTATAGACAAAGACCGTGATATCAATGATGGTTGCTACAGAAAAGGCTTTGATCAGTTTGTAATAAATATACAGAATATTGAATAAATTTAGCATTTGATTGTGAGACTCTAAACTATCAAGATGTCTGATTTTGATCAACAAACTGTAATTCTACGTGAAGGTGAGAAAGCTCGTAGAGCTTTGAAAAGAAAGTACGATTTGGTAAAGTCACATAAATTGGAGGTGGAAAAAAATTTGGAGGAATCGTTCAAACCGCTTGTGAAGCCACTGGAAAAGCTAATCGATGTAAGTGAGCATATTAACCAAGAAAAAAATTTATTGTCAGTGGTAGTTAAAAAAGAAAAACGAAAGAAGAGAAAATTAAAATTAGAGATTGAAAATAATAATAAAAAATACTATGATGATGATGCTGATGATGATGCTGATGCTGATGATGATAATGATGATCCTGGAGAATCAGCTTTTGAGTCAGCTGTGGGCGATTCAGATATTTCAGATCACGAAGAAACTGTTATTCAAAATAACGCTGCAAGTGTTTCAGATGTTTCAGATGATGAAAAAACAGTTATGAGCGCTAATGTTGATGAAAACATTCGATTGTTGCTTAAGGAACAAACACGAGCCTTAGATACAGTATATGGAGTGCGAAAAATGCATGATAATAAACTAATGATTGGAAATGCTCCTATAAGTTTTGACAAAGATAAAATTATCGTTGGCAATAAAGTATATGAAAAAGATCTCGGTCTTGTGGAATTGTTGTTTATGAAATATCCTGATGACACTTTAATCACTGACAATGATAAGAAAAATTATGCTAAGATTTTAAAAGACACAAATGCACATAAAAAATACTATAAATCGAAGGAAGATATTCGTGAAAATGCAAGTAAGAAATGTACTGATTTTGTGAGTAAAATTCTCAAGGTTGGTAACAGTGGTAAGGGGCTTATGTCATATAAGATCGCTCATAAAAATATCCATACTGAATACCGTTATTGGGATGATCCAAATGAACTTGTAGATCGTTTAAGATTACTTATAGCTGAAACATCTGCTGGCAATAATAACCATATCAATGAAATACAATCAATCATTGAGGAGCTTCGTGAAGCTGAAATTATTTCGTAACAACTCAGTATCGAAATGAGTATTGATGTGTTTGGACGTTAACTCGTCCTTGCAGGCACATCTCGAGGACCGCCTGGACTAGGATTCAAGCTGATTAGTAATGGAAATTTTGATTTAGAGAATCGAAAACTGTGTTATGTTGGTGATGCTGTGGATCAAGATGATGCTGTAAATTTAAAGTCTGTAAAAAAGTTGATTGAACAAAGAGCTGATAAATTTGAAAAAGATTTACAGGAAGTGGAGACTTTAGTAAATAATAAAATTATAAATACTGAGACAGAATTTTCTAGAATAAATAAAACGCTTAGAGATTTGCAAGAGAAATTACAAATCTTGGATTCTGGAATAAATAAACCTGTAAATCATAATGAAAGCAGGACTAGTGGAGGAACTTCATAAACCTGCTCGACGTAATTATCCACGTCGTTCTTTTCTCAGCAAAAATATTGATGAAACTTGGCAAGCAGATCTTGTTGAAATGATTCCATATGCCAAGCAAAATAAAGGGTTTAAGTACCTGCTGACAGTTATTGATGTATTCTCAAAGTATGCTTGGACTGTGCCAGTGAAACAAAAAACTGGAAAATGTGTAACTCAAGCTATGAAATCAATACTATTGCAAAAAAGAGTACCCAAGAATTTGCAAACAGATCGTGGAAAAGAATTTTACAATAAAGATTTTGACAAACTAATGAAAAGATATAAAATTCATCTATACTCTACCTATAGTAATCTAAAGGCATCAATTTGTGAACGTTTTAATCGCACTCTAAAAAGCATGATGTGGAAGTTATTGAATCTGCGTGGTAGCTACAAATGGTTGGATATCTTACAAGATTTAACATTGCAGTATAATAATAGTCGACATCGGACAATAGGAATGAAGCCTGTAGAAGTAGACAAAAGCAAAGTTAATCGTATTCTTAATCGAATTAATAGGAAAAAGTCAAAAAGCTTAAATTTGTTTAAACATGCTAAATTTAAAATTGGAGATAAAGTACGTGTAAGCCGAATCAAGGAGGTTTTCGATAAGGGCTATACACCCAATTGGTCAACCGAAGTCTTTACAATAACGCAGGTTTCACCTACGAAGCCCTATACTTATCATCTAAAAGATTATCAAGACAAACCAATAGCTGGAGGATTCTACGAGGAAGAACTTCTCGAGACTAAATATCCAGATGTCTATTTGATTGAGAAAGTTTTAAGAAAAAGTGGTGATAGAGTTTATGTAAAACGGTTAGGTTTTGACGATACTCACAACAGTTGGATTAATAAAAATGATATGTAAAAAAAGAAAACATTAGTAAATTATAATTGATGTAAAATTTATTGTTCATTTATTTACATTTCCTTCAATTTTTTTACAAGTACTGGCAATATAATTTCATTTATTTGTAAAATTCTTCTCCTAAAACGTTCTCGATCACGTGCAACCTGCTCCCACTTGCTACATCGAGCTTCATGATACGCAAATTTCCATTTATACATCAAGTGTATGGTTGGTTCTTCCTTGAATCGTACACGCTTTTCTTTGCTGGAATCAGACGTTTCTAAATTGAATTTTACATGAAATATGTGCATATGTGTATAATTCGAACTTACCCATTTCGTAATATTTTATAGTGCCCCCAAGCAAGCGTATCAGTAGTATTATCTTGAAGAAATCTTTTATCATCGTACGGACTGAGAGCAATCTTTCTCTGTCTAATGGTCTCCACCTTGTGAAGTTTGGATCTTATAGCGTATTGCTCTCGACTCTGAATGCATGAATTTCGTAGACAGTCCAAATAGTCATTAAATTCAATAGTTTTCTTTACAACTGAAGCTTTGATACCCTTGATTTTTTTCATTCTATCTTGATTATTAACACGTGTACTGTACATTTTGCTTCTCAATCCAACAAATTCAGTGAGAATCTGACCATTACACTCATCTTTCATGAGTCCAACAATTTTCTTATTAACACGTGGCATGTTAAATATATTATCTGCAGAATAATCTGAAGTATCGAACATGTGAATATTTCTTTTCATATCTTCATAAAAATCATCACATTTAATAGCATAGATCAAGCTATCAGTATCTGTATACAATAATTTACAATCATCTTTATACACTTGTCGCATATAATTATAATGAAAATCATACATCAGTGTCTTGGAGAGATCTAGAACTGTGAGGCAAACATAGATTGGTTTATTTATAAGTATGTCAGTCTGATTTAACTGTATGGCAACTAAATTTTCATTAAATATTGAACTACTGTGAAAGTTTGGCTTTGAAATTTGAGCTTCTACGCCTGCAGCTCCCCCATATCTTCCATCATATTTACTCATAAGCTTAACTGAAACTCTTTTTCTTACATTTTCCATAGTCTTACCAAATACTGCATTATTCATCAACTTGAAAAAATTCTTTTCAAATTAATTTTTTGCTACTGCTCTCATACTAGTGTTCAAATCAATGTATGATTTGAGCCATGGAGACTGCATCAATCTCTGTACTTTCGAGCTTGTCTTGTTCACGAGTTATCTTTTTGGATGCGGACTCAATCTCCTTATTGGGCGCAACACTTACAGTTGGATATTCACGACGCCTTGTGGTTATATATGCAACAACCCTATTTACTTTATTTTCATTTTTCTCCGAGTTATTTGTTTCTAACTCAATTACCCAATAAGGTTGCTCATATATCCCAAAGACAAAGATCGTTTTTGATATCGGATCAAATATATCAATTTTCTTGTTATTCAAATAGATACCTAAGCCCTTATTGTTGGAGTGAAGCTCCTTGGAGATGAAGGGGATGACGTAAAAGCACAAAAACACTTCTTTTTGATTTAACTTAATTTTATTCAGCACAAGCACACAGTAAAGATCAGCGGGAGCTGTTGCTGTCTCGAAGGCAAACGGTCAAGAGATAGCGCGCGGTAGCACGCGCGCTCACAGCAAGTGTAATAGTAGCGCCGTAGAGCAAGAGGTGGCGCTACTATGGTGTCTGTGGGACACGGCTGATCATAGCGGCACGAAGTCTCGACAACACTTATCAACAAATTTCCTCAGTGATAGCAAATTTTCCGACAATGACTTAGCATAAATTACATTTTTCAAGCTTAGAAAGTCATCATTTTTTGTGTAACCAGATATGTTACCTACTCCCTCCGATTTTAAAATCGCTGAATCATTGTCATTTGCACATTTAATATCAATCTTTTTAGTATTATCAAACGTTTTAAAAATTTATTTAGAATTAGTCATGTGCTCCGTAGCACCAGAGTCCGACAGAAATATAATCAGTTGGTTTTTATCGCTTTCTTCCGCGTTAAGAGGTGTACTGTCTACATATAGACCTTTGCACTCACCAGATTCGGAGGTTTTGGTAGGATTAGAGTTGTTTTGTCTATTTTGTCTTAGAGTTGCTACCCTTCTGTGGCTCATAATTGCGTCGTTTTACACCACGACTGAAGCCACCTTGTTTACCACCCCGATTAGAATTTGAGGATTCATACCTTCTTTGGTTTTCATTCTCCTTCAAAACCTTTTCCAGCTGACTCTTCGTATATGGGCAGTTTGCACGGACATTCCCTTCATATCTCTTGCATCTGAAGCACATTTTCCCTGATCTTGTGCATTCGTCCTGGTAGTGGCCCTTGTTACCGCATTTGTAACAAAGCGCCCCAGGATCAGATACGTAATATGCTTTTGCTCCAGCTTCTGTA
The DNA here is from genome assembly GCA_024372645.1 of Trichomalopsis sarcophagae. Lineage (NCBI taxonomy): Eukaryota > Metazoa > Arthropoda > Insecta > Hymenoptera > Pteromalidae > Trichomalopsis > Trichomalopsis sarcophagae. The sequence goes on from QLSS01000230.1 coordinate 12,700, forward strand.
GGTTTTCCAGCTGATTCGCCTGATCCAATTCGAGCTGTTTCCTGTCGTACAATATAATCTTTAAGTTGGTTTTAAGTTAAAAGTTTACCAGTCGTATTTTTATTCAAGAATTCAGACTCTTTAACTTGAGGTAAATGTACGACAATCGCTTCATAGAATGCATCGCATATTTCGTCGTCTGATAATAAAATTGTGTTGGGTAATTTATTATACGATCGAACTAATTTATCAAATCTATCCCAGAAAGCCGATGCTTTCTCTTTATTTGGATTATATCGGATAGAGTGCAATTCTTTTCGAATGCTTCTTGTAGTCTCATTCATTTCATTTGCTTTAATGCGTTTAATTTCATTAAGCATTTCAATAGGATCCCGGATATCCGATACTTTTTCGTAATAAGAGATATCGATTCTATTGATAATAATGTCTCTAACTCGAACTTTATCTTTTTCCAACTTAATTTTGGTTAACCGTGGTTTAACCGTCGAATCAATTACGTACAATAAATCAGTGAGAGTTAGTTCTGAAGTTAAAAAGTCTAAAAATGTATTAACATTCAAACTTTGTGTTAATTTGTATTCTCTACGGAAAGTACTATCTTTATTCTTTACTTCGATCTGTATTTTATCTTTTATATTGGTACTTTTATTCGAATCAATTTTGTTAACTTTATCCTGAACTAGTTTTGCTAAAAATTCTCTACTCACATGAGGTTTTGTAACTACTTGATTTGTAGCTTTGTGATTCGATTCTGATCTTGTGCCGATTTTCCAGCTGATAAAATCTGCTCTGCCTCGTACAGTCGGTCTTGTTCTGCCCATTCCTGTACCTTTTCCGCCATCCAGCTGTACCTCTCTTCCACTGCATATTTGTGCCTGATCAATTCGTCGACTACGTCATCATGTACTCGATTGCACTCATTTTCAATTATCCCTCTCAACTCTTTGTTTTCTTTCTCTAATTCGACCATCTTAGCCGTTACCTCTGAAATTTCAATTTTTTCATTAGAATCATTTAAAGAAAACTTTCCAAACTTAGCTGTCCCCACAACCTGACGGAATTTGTTCAGTCCCAAATTCAGTTGTATCGGTATATTTGATTTAACAACTGGGGTGGATTTACCTTTCAAGCTTTTGTCAAACTTAACCTTCCAGCTGTCATTTTCCACAAAATCGAACTTTTGCTCTTTTTCTCTATCAAGCTTATAGGCCGGCCCACTGTCAGCAACGTTGACGCTGGCCGCAGTTGGACGGGGAGAGGGGGAAGCATAGTCCCATCGTGTTCTCTCCGCAGTCGTTGGAATTATGTTCGCTTATCCTCAACAAAAAAATAATAATCTATTTATTAGACTTATATCTTGATCTTCTTAGCTACCAAATAGAATTCTAATCTAGACCAAATAATATATGCATTATTTTTAAGTCTGAAGTGAACTGACAGTTTATGTTTTTACATAACCTGAATTTTTTAGCAATTTTGATCTTCTGTGACACATAAAATATCTTTTTTATTTCTTCACGTAAAAATATTTCTCTATAAATAAACTATATTTTTTTTAATAAAAATATAAATGTCGTAGAAATGTATACAAAATTAGCTCGCTCCGAGATAGAGCCTTCTCGAAGCCGCGGCTGAAAAAGAGCCTTCTTGAAGCCGCCGCCGAGATCGGACCGTCTGGAAGCCGCGGTTGAGTACGGCCTTCTTGAATCCGTCGCCGAGATAGAGCCTTCTGCTTAGGATCCGTTGATCTTGTGTTAAATTGAAAAGATATGAATAATACTTAGACGTTTTTCAATGCTTTAACCTTAAACTATTTTTGTGATTAAAGCAACTTTTATACATTACACGTTTCTTCGGTGATAAATTCTATATATTTTATTTTCTGTTCAGAAAAAAACGATAATAATTTTCGCACAATAAGATCACATAAATCATAACTCAAACAATTTGTTTTTTTTGCGATTGATTCTATGCATCTATATATTATATATTCATATTGATTTTTTTATAGAACCATCTTAGCCAAAGTTGTTTTTCAATAAAAAAAAGAATTCAGTAATAAATGCTTATTTTATGTAAATTTGATGGACAACACAGGAATTATAAAATGTCTAGCCTTTAACAAAGATTGCAACAGATTTTTAATGTTTTGAAGGTAATAATAATAACGAATTATAAAATGATTTAGCAGCCGACATATCAATGATATGCATTTTAAATATTTCGATTATTTTAATACCACGTTTTTATTATGCTTTAGGTGGATCAAATATATTATTTCAAACGGTTCACAACCAGTTTCACAAATGACAATTATAATACGTTAAATAATTTATGCCACATTGTATTGAAGATTGATAGTACCATTAAAAAATGTCATGAAAATATTCAGTATTCTTTTGAAATACAATGAAAAATAACACAACTATTTGAAGTACCAAGACAAGATGCCAAATTATATCATCAGTAAGTAAAATTTAATATTTCATTAATTCAATAAGCCAAAACCATAGTAAAACATATATATTTTAAGATATTTAATATTATTAAAATTGTTGGAAAACAAAATTCAAATGTTACTTATTTAAAAAAAGAATGTTTGCTAACCGATGATAAAAATACTCTGGTAATTATAAAATAAAACAACACTAGCAGAAATGAACCTAAGAACTGGCCAGTTACTAGCGAGTTCTTAGGTTTATTCTACCAGGGAAAAACAAGAAATAAATTGTAATGTATAACTATATATTCCTGTCAAATTTTTAAATCAATTTTACCTTGTGGGACGAACAAACTGCTACAGAATTAATAGAAGATCAAATTTATGGATTATATAACGTTAGGATTAGTCAAGGAAATTACGTATTAACATATTAACACTATTGAAGAAACTATAATTGAATTGAATCCACAAAATGATCAAGCTAAACTGTAAGTTTTTCTGAGACATCACTTCTGTAAATTTCAAAAAGTCTGGAGGGTGATTTTGAACAACCTGTATATTTATTACATTACATCAATCTATTAAAGTTATTATTTTAGCAAGCTAAAATTCAAGAAATCCCATCTCTATATTTAAATTTCTCACCGAGCTAATTAGCATCTGTTACTTATATTTAAACTCATAAAAAGTATATATGTTTACTTTTCTTTACAGACGATAGCAAATTCACCAATCACATGATTTATTAACTGATGACATATAAGATGAAACTTAGACACATTTGAACAAAAAAAAGTTTAATAATTATCATCGTCGAATGAAATCATCAGAAAAACTGAAAAACCGCTGCCAATTCATTGGCACGTAACTTCCTCCAACTAAATAAATAGGTCCAATAAATATAATATTGTTTTAATATACAGTATAACTGCCTGCAGCTAATGTATGAGGCGGTTTTTGATACATGATTTAATATATAAGTTCTTTTTATTATAAAATACTAACACTGCCGTCAATTTTTTGTACAGGAATTCACGCATTTTTACATGTGATCCTGACCAACCTAACCATCAAAACAACAGGCATTAGATTGGTCACTTGCGCCATTTTCGAGAAAACAATTTTTATATTTTACATCAATGTCAGGAGGCGCACGAGTGGTCGGACGTGCTATTCTGGGACTTCGATTTTATTGCCGTTTACCGAGTGATTTTAACATCCCCGACCATAAATAAGTGCATATTTGCAATCTGTGCTTTCTGTGCCTCAGCTGTATATATAAACAGCAAGTGGAATCGCGGCGATCGCACCGATACTCATCGATTCTGGATTCGCCTACGTGGGCCGCGTGGGCACCGCCCAGGCTTTCGCTATGGCGCCGTCTGTTTGAGTCTCGCAAAGGGCTTTGACGAGCCTTCCTAGAGCTGCGAGGACATCCGCATTTCCTCTATCAGCTGGTGTGCTGCCCGCTCGCAGGTGTGCAGTCAAAGTGCAGTTGTGTCGAGCGCCTGTATGCGGTCGTCTTAGGTTAGGCTCCGGAGGTTCGCCATCTTGGCCCGAACATACTCTCTCTCTCTCTCTCTCTCTCTCTCTCTCTCTCTCTCTCTCTCTCTAACGTCAGTCCTCGCGCTGCTGAGTGCCCGTGTGTGGTGTATGTGGTGCGTGACCTGGATTGCTGGCTGAGGAGGGTGGAGACACGTCGTCTGCCGGAGTCTCCGCTGCCGCTGCGACCGCTGCTGTGTGCTCTTCGGCCCTGCTATGGTGTTGTGACTTATGTTGGTCCTGTTGTATTCTGCTGGCGGCTCTAACCAGTGCTTGTTGCTCTTCTCTCATTTCGCATAATGGCAAGTGTGAACACCTGCTTCCACTGCAGTGTTGCCGTGGAGGAGGGATCTGGAGTCGTGTGCAAGGTCTGCTTCGCGACCTTTCATGTGTCCTGTGGAGGTAGAAGTAGAGCGTGGAAGGGTGGCAAACTGGTGTTGCATGAGCAGCAGCAATCTTCTGAACCCCCATGAACTTCTACAGACATGGTGGATGATCCTGCATTTAGCCTTTCTGACATCGTGCTGTCTACTGAGACCCTACATGGTATTGTGGAAAATCTCGACGACAACATCAATGGAGGCCCTGACGGAATTCCGCCGTACTTTAATTAATCCCTTAATCACGTAAAAAAGCTCCTCGAAAAACTCCCTCCCAGATTAGCCCAGCGCGGAGAATATAGCAGTATACGTACCAACCGCACACGATCGTCGCAAATACTCTCCTTCGTTCGTAGCGCCGCTACTGCAGATATATTAGCCACTTATACACGGACATACACACACACAACCGCCAGTAGTCAGGTCGTTTTCGCCGTTGAGCTATAGCGGAGATCGAAAGTACCGGGCGGCGTGTGTCCGTATGAGAAAAAAGGGCGGATAGTTGCGCAAGGAGGATTTATTGCTTTAATGAAGCTCCCGAACTTGGATACAGGACTCTCTCTCTCTCTCTCTCTCTCTCTCCCTTCCTCACTCTTTCTCACTTAAATTACTCGCGCGGCTCTCTTTTTCGGCCTCCGCCGCGACGCGTGAGAGCGATCTCGCAAATTAAAGTGCGATTAATAATTCTTCTCAACTCACCGGTACAGCGCGCGAGAGAGAGCTGTGTACCAGCTCGCGATGCACCCGATTTAATTTGCAGATGCTGCTACTCCACTTTTCCTCCGTATCTGTGAGCGTGGGTGGGTGCTGGCATATTTTTTACATAAAACGAATTCTCCCGAACTCTTACTCCTGATTTATCGGAGGATTTGCGAAGCGTTACACACACACAGTGCCGTCATCGTGCCGTCTTTAATCCTCTCAATCCTATTTTCCTGTGCTAAATGTAGATACTTAACAACGAGTATGTTTGTGTTCAGCATTCAGCCGGTGAAATTATTCATATTCTCCTGCAGTGCTCGACGCTTCACTCATCTCCTGCCTCTTTATTTTCTTTTTATGTTCGATTCTACAAGGCGTTTCTTTCTCGCGACGAGGCCTGATGGTCAAGGAAGCGAGGACGCGAGGGACGGCATGTGTTTTTTTTTCTTTCGAAGAGCGAGCCGAGAGGGAAGTAATTTTTTTCTTCGCTTTTCTGGTTCGTCGAGAAGCCTTTTTAATTTTTAACGGTGGATTACGAATCAACAGTTAATTGCTCTCAGACATGGTGTTGCGCGTTAATGAGTTTTTGAAAGATATTGAATGGAAGTCAAAGCGGGGCTGTGTTAGCCTCATTGGAAATTGTAATGTTCTCTTTTCAGGATTATAATATGTGCAGGATTCGAATAGCGCAATTTTAAACGCTCGTTATAACGTTCCTTACAACTCATCCTTTTTTAATAAATAAAGTATTAGCTTATAGCTGAATACTTTTCATAAAAAAATATTATGTTAATCAAGTAAATAAGACGTAATCATTTTCAAACAAATTTTCTCTTATCAGAACTAATCGATTCTCGCCGACAAGCATCTCACGACTTTTCTGATCATGAAAACTAAAGGTTTCGAGTTACTCGTGGTTATACATCGGTGCAAAGCCGTGTGACATTGCTGCCTCGGTCACTAGTCTCGATTAATCAGTCAGTCCTTTTAGATTTCGCTCTGCCTCCTTCTGGGGGTTACACACGGGAGCTGGCGAGGCGACACACACACACACACACACACACACACAGCGAAAGAGGGATAATTTGGAAACGTTAATTGAATCATGTAATTGACATATTATTGAATATAAAGCTTCAAGCTGTGTCCGTGATAATTCATCGAGTTCTCGAAAATAAAGCTCTATTAGCGCTGGCGAGCAAGCGATTCTTCGTACACTGACCTACTATTGACATATTTAAACTTTCGAAGCCATTCCCAACAATTTGCTTTATCAGTGTAATATCGAAAAATTCGCTCAGAGATGAATTGAAAAATCTCCCCGTAATTGGAGACACTTTAAAGCTTTTATTTGATCAAATCGCTTCAAATCAAATCAAAATCTTATCCGACTTGTTTCACGTTTCACAGAGTTATAAACTGAAGAAATACCAATAACAAAATAAACTTAGAAAAGTATAATATGCGTATTTTCTATTTGAATTGCTAACATATAATGTATATGACAATCATTATTGTTGGATTTATGGATATCTCTTTAGCCTATAATAAAGCAATTTGTGCTTGTCGAACTGGACTCGTAGCATTTTATTATGATCAAACCTTGGAATAATCCTGGATGAGCCTTTTATTTATAATTTAAAATATGCGATCTACCTAGCAATTATTATCATTTTTTTTCCCGAACGTGTGCGTCTAATGACGCCTGCATGTACACATGAATAAGAAACATTGACGTGTTATAGATTATTTAATTGCATTCAAAATAAAAATATGTTAAGCGCAGATTCAAGCAGTTTTAGTATGAGCGACCCTGCAGGCGTAATAAGAGGCCGTTCAGCATAGACACGACCGATAGTACACAACTTGGGTGTTAGAAGTTGCAAATTTCAAATTGAAGGCATGCTGACCAGACCAACTTTTTTTGGTTCTTTGGCTCACCTAGAGTGAGAAAATTCCCGCGTGTATGGCCAATCGCTTGCCAAACTTTTTTGCGGGGCAGTTGAAATTCTCTTATAGGAATTTAACACGGGGAAAATTAACGAAAATCAGAAAACTGCCACTTTCTGTCTGGAGACGCAAACCAAAAATGTGTTTTAATAGAATTAAAGTATTAAAAAAAAGAATTAATTTAAGTACTGATGGGGTAAAAATGGTTGCCTACTAGGTCAAAAGTTGTCTAGGCTTGAAAATGTCGAAAAATCACCAAATTTTCGATTATTTACAAAAATAAACGATTTTTCCTATTTTTAAAATCTTTACTATATATATATATGTATAACCGAGGGTCTCGGTTCAAGCTTTACTTTACTCGTAACAATATAATAAATGAATATACAATCAAAAACTTATAGATAAAAATTAATCTATGCAATATTTGATTGATCCTTAAATTAAAGAGCGCTCTCTTATTTAATTCGGGATTCCCCTATAACAAGGTCGAAATTTGCACGTACTTGTGCTGTACATAAAGCCGAATCACCCTCTCTTCTGGATAGGTGTCAGTTCTAGTGATGGAGATGGTTTGTTATGGCGATGCCCAGCACAGCACACGGCCTCGATGTCTTGGGAACAAGTCCAGCCCTCGATCCGTGAACGCCTAAAGACGACTCCTCGAGTATTATACCGTATAACACAAGCTAGTCTAATTAAAATTATAGATATTCACGAATAAATGCTATCCGTTAAATTAAGCCAGGCTGTAGATCACTATATCTAGTCGCTCTCGTGCGTGCTGTTCGAATTCACGCCACATAAAGTGCATACAAAATCGCAAGCAACCCATCGGAAAATCCTATGAACTCCATGCGTAATCGCTATTGTCTCGTGTATATTTTGTATAAGGTTCATAGGATTTTCCGAAAGGTCGCTTGCGATTTTTGTAAAATGAGCACTCTTTCCTATATATCTCACTTGCCTTAAATCCGTCTATTTCGTTTAAAAAAAGCATGCGTTTAAGTTAAGGTATTATTTCTTGGTGTGTTTCATGCAATAAACTCTAATTCGTTTTCTCCGCGTACTAGTAAAAATTTTACTGTCATGAAGTAAATTGCATTTAATATGTAATTGGGGTGCTTTATTGTTGTGAATCTCTTTGTCTCTTATATATATATATTCCATCACTAGAACTGACACCTATCCAGAAGAGAGGGTGATTCGGCTTTATGTACAGCACAAGTACGTGCAAATTTCGACCTTGTTATAGGGGAATCCCGAATTAAATAAGAGAGCGCTCTTTAATTTAAGGATCAATCAAATATTGCATAGATTAATTTTTATCTATAAGTTTTTGATTGTATATTCATTTATTATATTGTTACGAGTAAAGAGTGCAACGAAACGTGACGGACCCCGAGCTTGAACCGAGATCCTCTGGTTTACAAGGCAGACGTTCTGTCGTAGCGCTACGGCGGCCACCACATTACACTCTTCTACTCGCTCTCTTATAGTAATTAGATACCCGTGGAGTGTGATACACACGTGACAATATGTATATACATAATCATTTTCTCAACAAATAACGCATAATTTACGTTAATAGCTTGCTCAGGCTTTTCCCTCAAAACCATGAGGGTTTTTACGCCTAAGCAAGTTATTGTTTCATGATTAGTTTTTCCGCGAAATTGATGTGTTTCTTATTTTTAAAACCAAACAACTCATTCCCATTTCTCTTGAATTATACATAATCATATTGATAAACTTTCAATAATAAAACAAGTGTATTATGTACAACAAAGATTATAAACTAAAGAGAAATGCATATTTTATTATGTTTCTAATAAAAAAAAGCAAGTGAATGCCTTGAGACTTTATTTTTCTACTCTACACAACTTCTTTTAGAACGTTGATTCACCATTTGCATTATTCATACACAATGTCGTATATCAGAACTCCGAATACCAAATAAATCAAATTATCAGGTTCCAAATCTTGTGGATCTGAAACGGATACAATCGTGGAAAAAGTTTAAAATTATATTTCAAAAATTTTAAATGCATTGTTTTAATAAACATACAATATATGTTAATGAAATATAATTTGAATTCAATATATTTCCAAAAAGTATTTTTACAGTGATTAAGCAAGCCATCTGCGCAAAGATTGGCAGTACTCACGTACTATATGTCACACTGATGTATATATATATACATATATATATATATATATATATATATATATATATATATATATATATATATATCATTTTGCCATAAATTAATAGGGAGAAACTTTAACGACGTGCAACGACACCCCTATAAGAGAAAGAAAAAGTTTTAATAAAAATCAGTTTTTACATTTTAGCTTTTTACTTGGTAACCGCTCGACGAAATCATTTAAAATTTTAGCAGCAAGTAGCTTTTATGGTTAATCACCAAATAAAATTTTGAAGCATTTGACTGCATTGTTTTAGAGATATGAAGAATCAAAAGAAAAAAAAAATTGAAACCTTGATATCTTAAGAACCATAGGGATTTAAAAGCTGCGCAATGAACTTAGTTAAGACACATATAATATCTACTTTTTCCCAAAATCTCAAGTGCAATAATAAAATATAATAACGCCATTTTACTTCCGTAATCAAGGCACAAAAAAACTCATTTTTTCCAGTTTTCGATTTTTTACTGAAAAAATAAGTAGTAAAATCACTTGAAATTTTAATGGGATATAGTTTGCTACGTGACCCATCGACATGACTTTATTCGTGAGGTTATGATGTTTAGTTTCAGAGATATGATTTTTTTTTTAAATCACCCTTTTCATTTTATCTGCCGAACAAAGCGGTCGATCCCGAGGACCAAACGGTAAAAGTAGGTAATTTTATTCTCTTTCAAATGCTTATTAGCTGAATTATTTGTAACGATGGGATGATTGAAAAAAACGCAAAATAGTGTTTTTTAAATATCCAAAATTTGCCATAAAAAAAATAGTTGGAAAAATAAAAAATAAATGTTTTTCCCGAATTCAATATATTGGTATATACGGTATACATACACACACACACATCCCCACATACTCATTCACACACACACACACACACACACACACACACACACACACACACACATCCATACGGACATTTTCTAAAAACACGTGATTTGAACTTCTAACACACAAAAAAGTATTTTCTAGAAGTTTTGACGAAACTTAAAATTTTACTATTACAAAACATTCTCTAGGAGGAAGCAATAAAATCACAAGTAGTTTTTAATCCTAAACAAAACGCGACGTGCGATCCAGCAATTTTTATTACTAATAGGATCTAATATTGCTAGTGAGATTATGCACAAAAATCCTGCAACGAATCCTAGATAGCTTTAAAAACTAAATCAAGAAAAATTCGTGCTTAATGAAAATCATATGGAATGCAAAAGTATTGATCAATATGTCAACCTGTACACAAATTATGTACGAGTATGAGAAGGAGGGGGGGATATTCATTTGAACACTTTAGAGTAAACTTTTGTATTTTCTAAACATTATACTTCATTTTGCAGTGCATATAAGTATAAAGGAAATTTTAAAAATATTTTACTTACTGTAGGTACTATCGGAGCAGGTAATGTTAATCTCTGTAATGCTGTCCAGTTAAAACTAGCAAACCACCTATTAAAACATACAACGTATAATTTAAAAAATATCTACATACGTAATTATGATCTATTTTAATCAGATTGTCATACTTGTGGTCTCTTATATCTTGAATACCGTTACGTTGGTATCCTAATCGCTCTAAAGGACTTGACCGAAGCAATTTTTTAATAAAAAAATTAGCGCTTTTATTAACATTATTAGGTATTCCAGCTACTTCTATTCCTTTTAGGATTTTATTATAAGTAGTCATATGATCGGGTCCTCTAAAAGGTGGTCTGCCAACTAACAATTCGTGTGTTAGGATTCCAAGGGCCCAATAATCAACAGCTCTAGAATAAAATTTGCATATGATTTCTGTTTTATTTACTTAAACCCATTATATAATTTGAATGTATTACCTGTCGTGTCCTTTATTAAGTATAATTTCAGGAGCTACATATTCTGGAGTGCCAGCAAATGTCCATGTTTTTGATGGACCTATTTTTTTACTAAATCCAAAATCGATGAGTTTTACATATCCCCGATTATCTAACATTAAATTTTCAGGTTTTAAATCTCTATAAATTATGTTCATAGAATGAAGGTGATCTAATGCTTCAACTACACAAGCTATCACAAACTGAGATGTTGGGTCATCAAAACGACGCCGCCTTTGTAAGGTAGTCCAAACGTCACCTCCAAGACATACTTCCATTAAAAAGTAGACAAATTTGTTGTCTTTATATGTTTTATAAAGCCTAAAAACAATATTAATAATAAAAAAATTGTAATGTTAATAATAATTATTATTATGATATGTCTGATTGTATAGTGGTGAATAACCAAAAAATAGTAAACAATACAAATATAGCGAATGAAATTATTTATTTAGTTACTTAAGTTTATTCCAATTTGACTAAAATAATCATTCGAGTGCGATAGTCAAACAAGACTGCCAGCAAGAAATAGAAAATCCATATATATACAACCAACCAATATTAGCGAAATTCATAAAATAATAAACGAAATGAAGAAAAAAGCTGGTGGGATTATGTTCCTGGCAAAGCCCTTGGAATGTATTTTTAATATAAATATACAACAATCAATTTGACCAATTGCGCTAAAACAAGTTGATATAGTACTAATTCATAAGTCTGGAGATAGTACATCAGTGATACAATATCACTGATTTCGAATATAACTAAAATCTTTGAGAAAATTATATACAACAGACTTTTAAATTTTATAATGAAGCATAATATAATATCAGAGAGACAATTTGGTTTCGTCAGAGACAGAGAAGTAACGGATTCACATGATTGTCTTGCGGATATTATACACAAGAGCCTAGACAAAAGTAAACCAATAATAACGACATTTCGAGATCTAGTCAAAGCTTTTAATACTGTTGATCACAGAATGTTATTGGATAAGTTGGAAAGATATGGAGTAAAAGCAAGTACATTAAAACTCTTAACTAGCTATCTATAAGTTAGGAAACAATGCGTTGAGATTGATAATTTTAAATGTGAATACAAAGATATTTCCATAGGTGTTCCGCAAGAAACCATTTTAGGGCCTTTATTATTTATTATATACGTAAATGTCCTACTGATAGATATGCAAAAAGACTCTATGTCTTATGAAGACGTCACGGTCATCTCGAGTAATGACTCGTGGTGTGCAGCACAGGATAAGATGAATTTTTATCTTAGCAAAGTTTCCAAATGGCTGATGTTCAATAAACTATCCTTAAATGTAAATAAAACTGTGTATATATGAAAGTCTTCAGTTTTACTATGATAATTTTAAATATCAATACTGGCAATCAGAGAGTAAAACTAGACACAAAGTGTTAATACCACCAAAGTATAACAAAACCATGAGTACTAAAAATAGCTATAACAAAGCAATCAGTATTTTCAATAAATTACCAAATGAATTCAAAACTCTACAAAAAAGAACAAGAAGAAAAAAAATACAAGATTGGCTTAGAAACAATAAATAAAACAAACGCAACATAGAGGTGCACGCCAGTGCATAATATACTCTAAAATACAGGAATTTGCAACATAAAAAACCGCTGCCAATTCATTGGCACGTAGCTTCCTCCAACTAAATTTATAGTTCCAATAGATAAAATATTACTTAAATATACAATGTTAATGCTTTTTGAATATTATCAATCTCGATTATTTAGCTGAAGGAGCAATTAAAAAATAATACGAAATATTGTGGATCTGAATAGGTTGGAATGCGATTAAGCAAGCCATCTGCGCAAGGATTGGCAGTACTCATGTACTGTTGTCATACTAATGTGTGTGTGTATATATATACACATATATGTATATATAATTTTGACATAAATTAATAGGTAGGGACTTTAACGACGTGCAACGACACCCCTATAAGAGGAAGAAAAAGTTTAAAGAAAATCAGTTTTTACATTTTAGCCCTTTATTTGAGAACCGCTCGACGATATCGTTTAAAATTTTAGCACCAAATACCTTTTTTTATGGTTAATTAAAGCATTTGACTGCATTGTTTTAGAGATATGGGAATAACAAAATTTTCAAAAAAAAAATTGAATCCTTGATATCTTAAGAACTATAGGGATTTGAAAGCTGCGTAATGAACTTAGCCAAGATACATAAAATATCTACTTTTTCCCAAAATCTAAAGTGCAATAAATCCTTTTTACTTCCGTAATCAAGGCACAAAAAAAACTCATTTTTTCAGTTTTCGATTTTTTACTGAAAAATAAGTAGTTAAATCACTCGAAATTTTAATGGGATATAGATTGACACGTGACCAATCGACATGATTTTATTCGTGAGGTTATGATGTTTAGTTTCAGAGATATGTTTTTTTTTTTAATCACCCTTTTCATTTTATCTGCCGAACAAAGCGGTCGATCCCGAGGACCAAACGGTAAAAGTAGGTAGTTTTATTCTCTTTCAAATGCTTATTAGCTGAATTATTTGTAACGATGGGATGATTGAAAAAAACGCAAAATAGTGTTTTTTAAATATCCAAAATTGGCCATAAAATAAAAAACAGTTAGCAAAATAAAAAATAAATGTTTTTCCCCAATTTAGAATCCAAAAATATACACGCATGTCTAGTTTTATTGATATTGACCAAGTAGTTCCAGAAATATTACGGTATACATACATACACACACATCCACAAACGCACACACACACACACAGAAAAGACGGAAGCGGTGCTCATCTCTCGCGCGAAGAAGAGGATGTACGCCACCTTCACGGTTGGTAACAAGGAAGTCCGATCGGTAGACTCCATCCGATATCTTGGAGTCACGCTGGACGCGTGACTAACCTTCAAAGAACATCTTCAGAACGCAGGCTCAAAGGCAACAAAGGTGGCTCGTGCGCTCGCTTGCATCATGCCCAATATCGGGGGTCCAAAACAGCCTCGAAGGTCCCTCCTCGCATCGATAGTGAACTCCGTCATTTTATACGGAGCCCCAATCTGGGCTGATGCATTGACGAGGAATGCGAGCTTTGGAGCTCCCTGTCGGCGGGCCTGCAGGATCGCCGCGCTACGCTTGGCCCGAGCCTACCGCACCGTGTCAGATGTCGCTCTCTCGGCAATCGGTGGTCTACCTCCCATCGACCTCCTAGCATCCGAGAGAGCTGAAAAATACCGTGAAGCGTCGCGCACAGAAGGAGAAAAACAGGACAGCTTGGGCTCAAGATGGGCCGTCAATACATATCGACAGTGGCAGCAACGGTGGGATTCAGCCAGCGAGGGTCGCTGGATCCACCGCATCATTCCGGACATCAGCAGGTGGTCGAGCAGGAAACACGGCTTCACCACGTTCCATCTCACCCAGGTGCTAACCGGACACGGATGCTTCCGCAGCTACCTGTATCGTATTAAAGTGTACAGGAGCGCTGAGTGTCCAATATGCCCTGGAGTAGACGAAGACGTGGAGCACGTCCTATTCTATTGCCCAAGATTCCTGGAAGAACGACAGCAACCGCAGGAGTATTGGAGCGGTCCTTTAACACCCGAGGGCCTAGGGGCGTGCTTGCTGGAGTCGCAGAGTGGATGGGATGCCGTGGTTACCCTCGCGACTAACATCATAGAACAGCTAAATCTCATCAGAAGGGAAGAAGAAACAAAAGGAAACGTCGGCAATAACACCAGCCAGACATAAAGTATGACGGCCCAGAGGAGGCATGACTGCCCCCCCGAAGTAAAGCTTTACGGTAGTTCCCGGGGGGGAGTAACAGTCGTATGGAGGAACCCTGCCGGTGCGATCTGGCAGGGGGTTTTTAGTGGGTATTCCTGTGTTGTACGGTGCAGCATGGGCGAGTCCCACACTTCGTGCGTAAAGGCATTTTTACCCCTCCGCCCAATGAAAAAACACACACGCACACACACACACATACACACACACACATATACATATATATATATATATATATATATATATATATATATTAGCAGTCGCCGAACTGACGAGGCCATCCGATCCAAGGTGGATGTGAACAACGCGCCCTAAAGGCTATTTGACATCAGGCACCGTCGTGAGGACGCCCCCTACAAGGAAGTGACCAGGCATCAGCACATGTATAGGTCCTCGGGATCGCCCGTGAGTGGAGTCATCGGGCGGCAATTCAAGATAGCTTCAATGGTGACCAGCAGAGTGGTGAATTCCTCATAGGTGAAATGTCGGGGGCCTACAGTGCGTTTGCGATGAGTCTTGAAGTATTTGACTTCCCCCTCCCAGAGACCACCGAAGTGTGGAGCGGTGGAGGGATGAATTTCCAGACGATGCCATCTTCGGCCAGTGACTCGGAGACGCGCGCCCAATCTAGGTTGGCTTGCGCAAAGGCGGCGCGAAGTTCCGAGTCTGCCTGATGAAAGTACGTCGCGTTGTCGCTCCAGATTTTCGCAGGACAACCTCATCGACCGCAGAATCTAGTGAGAGCTCCCATGAGGCTTTCAGTAATCATGTCTCCTACCAGCTCCAGGTGCACGGCTTTGGTGATAAAGCAAACGAACACCGTGACGTATGACTTTGTCGTTCGAATTGCTCTGCCGCGAGTGGCCAACACCTGAATGGGGCCTGCATAGTCAAGACCCACGAGGGAGAACGAATGAGCTGGAGTTACACGCTCTGAGAGCAGTGTGGCCATCTTCTGTTCCGAAGGTCGTGCACGGGCTCGTGTGCAAACGATGCACTTGTTGACGAACGCTCGGATTCTGCGCTTCCCTCCGACTATCCAAGCCCGGCGAACGGCGTAGACGTAGGTGGATCTGAAACCTCCGTGCAGGGAAAGTTGATGGGCCCAACCGATGATCAGACTGGCCAGGTGAGATCTTCCATCCAGGAGAGACGGATGCCGTGCGTCGTACGGCAGGTAGGAATGATGGAGCCGGTCTCCAACTCTCAGGACATCATTTGGATCGATAAAGAGATCAAGACCTCGGAGCGCGCCTCGAGCTGGAAGGGGCATTCCTCTGTTAGGTCCTGTCTATCCACCCTTGAATAGGCAGAAACGTAATGCTATGGGTAGTGGCAAAGCTAGAAACAATGTTAGTAGGTGCCTAGTACTCTACTTCACACACTGTTAGTATAGATAAATAGAAGCATTTACTTTTGCGATGAATCTCTGAAAACTGGACAGCTACTCGTTCTACTCGTACCAGATTAGTAAGGTATTCGTATTGAAATGGGTTGCACTCACATAGAGAGGGATTTCCGCAATAAATAAATTGAACAAACCCGAAATTGATATAGGAGAATATAGAATTTATTCAGATTCTTCGCGATGGTTAGAATATTGTATATAATAAATGAATAAAATCGAGCTTTCTAAATAGGCGGATTGAAAGTAATGAAAAATCTTATTCGCGGTGTAGCGACGTTTCGGTTTTACAATAACGGTGCCAATTGTCGAACGGCGCGAATTGTTTAACCAAGAGTAAGGCTTTTTAAATCCTCCGTTTATTACAAATTAAAATTACTGTTACAGTATACATGAAAATTAGCGCTCGCTTGCTACATATTGAATTGTGTTTTGAGCGTTTCGCTGAGTCGACGTTGACATGAATGTGGAGGCGTATGACGTAACACCTCGGGGCCTAAGACATTGCAATAATTGAAAATTAATTGCAATGGCATCACTAGGAATTTTATTTAAAAATTCATATTCTCTCAGTTGTTTTGAAACTATTTACTTGAATGAAATCAAATTATTCTTAAGCTTATCTATAAGTAGTCGTCGTAAACAAATATCACAAAAAGAAACAACAAAAAAAATTATTTTATAAACACATATTAACTTCAATTCGAATAGAAAAGGAGAAAAAAAAATTGTTTTCAAAATTGATGCTTTGTAACATAAAATACTTATAGACTAAAAATTACATTGTATGATGTAAATCCTCGGGGCCCAGATATGGCAATAGAAAAACAATAAAACATAAATGTGTTCTAGAACTATCTTAAAAACTAATGAATGCAACGTTTACAATTATCATAGGTTATTCAAAATTTTAAGTAATGTTTATATTTAGAAACATTTAAGAAATTATATGTTCAATCTAAACTCAACGAGAAAATTCCATTATTTATCGAGACTGGAATAGCAGGTTTATTTTGTGCAGCGATTGGTGGTCTGTTTGGAATAGGAGGTGGTTGTATAGGTCTAGAAATTATTGGACTTGGACCTCTTGCAGTTCTGTCTCTTCGTATACTGTGTTTCTTTTCTGTTTATTCTTGAATTCTTTATTGCCAGAGTTATTTTGCAATGATGTCAGTAAATGGGTGATAGAGCTGAATAATGCTCCGATCAAATGTATCGACCATCTGTAAATCGTGTAAAGAGTATATCCTCTGATGATTGTGTCTATTATTAATTTTCCAATATGTAGGACAATTAATATCATTATAAATGATGAAGAAAACTATCCCCATGTCGTTAGCTTTTCAATTATTAAGTGCCAGGTGCTATCGGCAATGTGTTTAAGTGTGTTTCTGTGAAGATATCTCCTGACGTGTGTTCTCCTGACATTTCTCTTGCAATTACATTAAGAAGTGATGATTTTTCCATTGGGAACATCAATTGTTGTTGTAATTTATCCAAGTCGTTTTGTGAATAAACTCTACTTGTAGCTAGTCCTTCAATCGATTCGAAAGTCCAGCCAATTTTCGTGTTTGGTTTTAATGCGTTTGGTGCTTCTGTTTTAGAAGGTTTCGGGGCGAATTTTATCCATTCGTCAGCTATTTTATAATACGTCGGTATTATAGAATTACAATCAACTTGCATTCCTTTTTTTATTAAGATGTGGGTTTTTGGTGTTAAAAACCAAGTTTCATTGCCTGCTAGTACTGGTAAATGGTTATAGCATTAATCGAGATGTAGAATCTTGACTGTTTTTGGGGTATATTTTATAAGGTGTACCACTTCTCCTGCAATCCTTGCGATGTATCCTGGTTGTTTCATTATGTTATAGGCAAATTTGTTCGGGGAAAGTGTGGCTATCGATAGGCAATTTTGGATAACCTTCCTTTCCAGTTCACATTTTTCTGAGATTATATTTACGTATAAATCATTGATTTGTTTTCTTAAATGTTTCTCGATGTATACGAACTTGGAATTTACGTACGTAAATAAGTCTAAATTTACAGAATGATCGCTATTCACTCTATCGCTTTCGTAAAAATACATATTTAATTTACTACTTTTTTCTGCGATCAATAATTTCGGATGTTCTGTTCTTATGAATTCTCGATTACAATGCATTATTTTATTCTTAACCGTTAACACGAATGTGATATCATTAGAACTAACTGCATAAACAATATCTTTGTTTTCATTGCTATAATATTTAGTAGCAATCCCTTTAAATAAAATATCATATGAATTTTAAAAACATTCACCTGCAGGTAAAACATTCCAAAAAGTATGACCGCCTTCCATATCCATACAAGTTTTATCTGAAAATTTACATACTGCTCCCGAGCTTAGCATTAATTTATCATTATTTAAATTTACTCTAACTGTGTTTTTTATTAATATTATTTTGATTAAGATATGAACATACACGTTATTCCAAGAACTAAAACTATCTGCGTAGGAAGCGCCCGAACAAGATTTGCCCTCTGCACTTTCCGCAAAATCTAAGCCTTTCGTCGTAGTTGCATTTATTTTTAAATTAGATATAGTATGAATATTGTCGTAATTAAAAATACCTGTCTCATGAATAGCTTTACATTATTCATGACTTACCTTTTGGATGTACTGTTGTTCTGCATTCTCCGTTGGTATGAGGTGTCCAAATATTCCGCAGTCGAAGATTGTTCGATGGATCTCGATTTTACATTGGATAATCGGCACTGTCCTGAAGTCTGCTATTTGTACGAGCTCTATGGCGACGCTTAAAAAATTTACTTGCGTGTTGTGGAAATCGCATTCTCCAGAATCAAGTAGCGAAAATGTCGTGATATTTGGCATTGCAGATCCACAGTCATATCCAATGACTGCTTCATTTACTTTAATAAATGCAGTGAGAATTATTATGTGGGTGATCATGATTGTTTTTCCAAAAACAGAAACTTATGTTAAAATTACCCTTTTTATAAATAATTAATTTGTTAGCATGAACTGTGTTTGGCTTTCCATTTTTATTGATTATGACATTACTATTCTCAGTGATGTCTAAAACTTCAAAAGGTCCCAGGTTGTAATTTGTTTCTAATTGTCCTGGTTTTGGTTCTTTTATGAGCCAAACTTGGTCTCCTTTTTTAAATTTAACTGAATTTGTAAAACGATCATAATATTTTTTAGATTTTTCTTTTGATAATATTAGATTTTCGCGTGCGAGGCTAGCAATATCTTTCATATTTGTAATTAAATTCGACAAATAATTATTGAAAGTTGGAACTTGTTCTGATGATTTTAAAGGTTCACTTGAAGGTAATCTCGGTGGATAAGCGAAAACCAGTTCATACGGTGTGAATTTATGAGCGTTATGTACGCTCGTATTATAATTAAATTGTGCTAATTCTAACAAACTATCCCACTCAATTTTTTTCGTAGAAAAGTTTTTCAGATATTCACATAATGGGTGATGAGCTCTTTCTAATGAGCCATTCGATTGCGGCGAGAAAGCTGTTGTCTCTATTTTTGAAAATTTAAATCTTCGTGCTACAGCTTTTAAGATTTTACTTGTGAAATTTGCACCTCTGTCCGTAAGGACAACTTTTGGTGAACTGAAAATGCATATAAATTTTTTTATAAATGCATCTTCAATCGATTCTGCAGTTTGGCCCTGTAAAGGTACTGCAATTAAGGATTTTGACAGTTGATCTTGTATAGTAAGAATATACTTATTTTTATTTGTAGTTATGTTCAATGGACCTACCACATCCATGGCTATTTTTTCAAAGGTTCTAAACGGTGTATCTGTTATTACCATTGGATGTCTCGTTTTTACTCGTTTTAGTTTGTTTCTTTGACAATCCTCACAATTTTTTATTTTACGTTCAATGTCTGATTTTAAATTTTCCCAGAAATATTTACTTCTTATACGATTAAACGTTCTGTTTACTCCTGAATGTCCTCCTATCGCGATTGAATGATTTAGGTCAAATATTTTGTCTCTATCTTTTAATTCTACGTATTCTATATAATTTAAACAGATTACTACTTTAATATCAGAATTTTGAATAATTTTAACTAGAATTTCTTCTATTTCAAGCCAGTTAATATTATTTATTTTTAACTCTTTGGAAATACTAAAAGTATTTAATTTTTGACGTATCATAATATTTTTTAGGAGTTCAAAGCTCTGTAATATCTTTTCTTTAACCCTGATTACTGATTGACCTGTATCAATGCATAGTACAAATAATTTTTTTGAATTTAAATTAATTATTTCGATTTCATTTACACTTAAATGTTTGTTAAACGTAATACATTTTTATTTTATTAGCGCATCTAATTTTTGATCCAAAGCTTTGCCCTGTTTATTTATGAAATGCGCGATGTTATCTTTCCTAATTTTTTCATCGCCTGTTTTTTCTATTCTGAATTCCTCATTCTTAGTTCTATTTTTCTCCGCTTTAGTTTTGCTTTTCTTTTTCTTGCTGTTTTTTCTTTTCTTTAGTATTATCCGCTTATCGTTTAGTTTTTGAATTTTCATGTCATTAGTAGGTATTTTGCCGGTATCTATTGTTTTTAACGCTTTTGCTTTTTGATCTCTTGTAATTACATTAATTTGAATGTTTTCTACCGGATTCCTTGACAATTCGTCGGCATTTGTATTAATTTTTCCCGGTTTATTTAATTTCGTAATCATAATCTAGTAATTGTAATCTCCATTTTTCAACTCTACTATTTCTAACTGCTGATTTAAATGACAATAACGGTTTATGATCAGAAATTCTTTTAAACTTATTACCATAAATATCATTTCGGAATGTTTTTACTGCGAATATGATGGCAAGTGCCTCACGTTCATAAGTATGATAATATTTTTCAACTGCTTTCAATACTCTTGACGCAAATGCAATTGGTCTGTCTTCGCCGATCTCTCCTTGTGATAATACGCAGCCAAATGCATAATTAGATGCATCTGTAGTTATTATAAACGGTTTAGTCATATCGGGAAATTGTAATATTGGGGCTAAACATAAAGCTTCTTTTAGTCTCTCGAACGCTTGTTGCTCTTTATTCCAACCAAATTTTGTTTGCTTTTGTAATAACTGTATAATTGGTTTAGCTATCTCCGAAAAATTATCTATAAATCGCCTATAATAGCCTGTCAGTCCTAGAAATTCTCGAATATTTTTAACGTTTCGTGGATTTGGAAATTTTGTTATGGCTTCCATTTTCTTCGGATCTGTTTTCACTCCTTGCTCGCTAATGATATGACCCAAAATTTCCAATTCTTTCTGGAAAAATTTACATTTACTCGTTTCCAATTTAAGTCCAGCTTTTCTTAATTTTTCTGCTACTAGATTAAATCTTTCGTTATGCTCTTCTAGTGTATTTGATACTATAATTATGTCGTCTATATGAACGTAGCAAAATTCTTTTTCTAGCAGTTCTCCTAGTAATTTTGTTAATACTCTTCGAATTACCCTAGGTGAGTTAATTAGTCCAAACGATAGTACTTTGAATTCAAATCTTCCTAGTGGATGTACGCTGAACGCTGTTTTATGTTTGTCTGACTCTTTCATTCTTATTTGATGAAATCCAGATACCATATCGATCGTTGTAAAATATTTGTTTTTTCCCATAGAATCGAATATCTCTGTTATATTCGGCAATAAATATGAATCGAGTATTGTTTTAGCATTCAGCTTTCTGTAATCAATTACTAATCTCCATTTCTTTTTTCCGTCCTTTGTTAAACCCTCCTTTAGTACAACCCACGCTGGAGCGTTGAATGCACTTGTTGAATATCTAACCAATTCATTTATTATTAATTTTTTTGTTTCACTGATAGCTATTTGTTTCAACGTATATGGTAACGGGAATTGTTTCACGTAAACTGGAGTTTCATCTACTAAGTTTATCTCATGCTCTTCGATGTTACACATCCCTAATTTATCTCCATCTAGTCAGCATATATATATATATATATATATATATATATATATATATATATATATATGGTATTACATAATATTAAATCTTCAATAAATTTCCTTTTCTTTCTCGATAAATGATTTAAATTTTTCGTGTTTAATAATAAATATTTCCACTCTTTTTTACTTAATTTTTCCACTTCATCATGACTCCTTACGTTTTGTGACGTTAAATATATGGAGCCACAATGTAAAGTTTCTTCCTCTTTTGGCAGTGGTAATCCTGAAATTCCCATGAATGTATCTGGCATATCTTCGATATCAAACGTAAGAAAATTTATTTCGTTTGTATGACATAAATATTTTTCGTCTCCTTCGAAATCTACATTATCCTTGAGTGTTTTTACGAATGTCGGGATATTTTGTATGCAATATTCTTCGGTTTCTTCTTTTTCTGTACTTCCAAGAGTTTCATTAATGTTTCCTATAATCTGTTGAATATTTGACCTTGAATCATGAATAAACTCTGTAAGTTTTACGTTACTCCAATTACTTGGCTGTGCTCCTTCCGAAATTTCTTTTATGAAATCTGTTGAGTCACCAGCGTTTTCTGAGTCGTTTTTGTTTTCTGAAATTCCGTTATTTATATTATCTTGAATTTTTTTTACTGTATATAATACTTTTTCTACATCCTGTTGAACAGTAATGTTTTCTTCTGTGGTTTCTTGAGTACTTGCCTCTTCTATACTCTCTTTAGCTATGATGCTAGTGTTTCTTTGGTTTGTATACGTTGTAGATTTTAACTCAATTTTTTCATTATTTATTTCTAAATATCCTTTATCTAGTCTTAATTTTTGTTGCAATAAAACCGTTATTCCGATGATTCCATCGTACGGAATGGCAAATGTATCTGGAGCTACGTGAAAGTCAAAATATATTCCGTTTATTGGCAATTTTATTGATCCCAGAGTACGTATAGCGTTCTCTGTTATTCCTGTTATTAATATTTGTTCATCATTATTTATTTGATTAATTGATATATTTTGTTTCTTAATAATGTTTAGTTGTGCACCACTATCTACCAACAGTTTATTTCTTTTCTTCGAGTGTTGATCTTCTACTTCTACATATTGTAGTAAATTTTCAAGTTTTAAAACATATGTTTGTAATATATTGTCTACTTTGATATTGTCTATTTTCTTTAGATTTTCTTCACCTTGCGCCTCATTGGTAACTTCATTGCTAGTTATTTGCAGTGGGAACGCATTGTTTTCGTTTACTCTTCCTAGGCGTTCCCTCCAGGAAGAGTTTTGTAGTTTTCCTGCCTGCTTTTATTTCTGTAACATTTTTCTGCCGTATGATTAGTATTTTTGCATATTGTGCGGAATTCTTCTTGTTCTCTTTCTAATATTTTAATCTTTTCACAATTATCTATTTTGTGGCCTGCTTTATTGCAGTAATGACAAAATGCTTGTTTTACTTTTCCTCGGTTTTCTAACTCCATTAGTTTTTTGCATTCGCTGACTACGTGACCTGCAGTTTTACAATATTCACAAAATTTCCTTTGAAAACTTCTATTGTAATTATTACTGGTGTTGTGCTGTTTGCTGTTTATTTTTAAACTTATTGCAAAATTTGGCTGTGTGACCTGTTTCTTCACATATCTGGCATTTAAATTGTTGTTTGGCCTTATATTCTGCAACGAGAATTCTTGCTTGTTCGCAATCTGCTTCTTCATGCCCGACTGTTTCGCAAATAATGCAGATTCTATATGGAGACCTGTTCTCTCCTACTTTACAATATTTTATTGTATGCCCTTTTTTATTGCATTTTTTACACACAACATCTGGACAATTCTGCACTGTATGCCGCATAATGTCACAATATTCGCATTTATCTAAATTATTGATCATTATGTTTGAGCATATATTTGGGTTATGCCCTGTTTCTTTGCATTTCCAGCTTACTTCATAATCTCTTATATATGGACATTGTCCCACATCGTGCCCCATTTCTTGGCAGTATTGGTAATGATTATTTTGTTTTTTGTTGAAACGACATGCGCTGATCGAATGTCCTGGTTGGCTGCAGAATTTGCAGATCAACTTTATCTTATTCTTGACATTCATACAATTATTCAAAAATTGATCTATTCCGTTGCAGTATACACATGTTGCTGCCTGGCAAAAAAGAGCCTCATGCTGGAAGTCTCTGCATATTTGGCATGTTAGCACTTTTAGAGGTTGCTCCACCTGTCGATCGTAATTTTCGTACATGTTGGAGACGATGCTTATCTCTTCTTACCTCTGCTTATCTCTTTTCTTTTCCTTATGTCGGTTTCGATTTCTATAGCTGCCCTGGAAATGTCCTCCACGGTGTTTTCTGTCCCTAGCTCGTACTTTATTTCCGATTTGAGACCTTTTTTTATATTTCTTTACTGCTTCTGCGTTTAATTATGCGTCGAATTTTTTGAGCTCCTCTTCCGGTGTTGCTTCTCGTTTTTTTAGCTCTTTTATTTTTAGCACTATTTTACGTAGCCTAGTCCTATATTGAACCACAGTTTCATTTTCTCTTTGTATGATTCTACGCATTTCAAAATTAATTCGTGAATATCGTCGTCTATCGGATATAGCGTTCTAACTCCATTTATTAAATCCTCTA
This sequence comes from Trichomalopsis sarcophagae, assembly GCA_024372645.1. Lineage (NCBI taxonomy): Eukaryota > Metazoa > Arthropoda > Insecta > Hymenoptera > Pteromalidae > Trichomalopsis > Trichomalopsis sarcophagae. The sequence goes on from QLSS01000230.1 coordinate 37,574, forward strand.
TGGGGAGTCCTCTTCGAACCTTCGAAGAGAGCAGACGTGTCTATCGGAGCTCGTGTTTACTAAATACAGTGTATCGTAATAGACGCTACTCGGGGTGTAAAGGGCCTCTGCTCATAAAACTTTCGCTCCTTCGCGAGTGGAAATCACGATTGTGATTACAAAATGGCTTCTGAAAAAGGAGATCATCAGTTACAAAGTTCATCTCCCATACCTAATGCAAGTGGAAACAA
>QLSS01000230.1:50478-61281 GCA_024372645.1 Trichomalopsis sarcophagae
CAGCAACAACAACAACAGCAGCAATAGCAGCAGCAGCAACAACAACAACAACAGCAGCGACCACAGCAACAACAACGCAATTTACCAAGGATTATTGATGATGAAATAATAATAGATCATGTAAATGTAAATAAAACTATTAAAAATAATAAAAAAAATAATTAAAAAAAAAAACAACTGTAAACACCTCACAGTTAAATTAAACTTTGAATTCCGGAAAATTCCCGCCAGCGCTGACCGTTGGTTAACTGAAGCTGATGCGCATGCGCGTCAGCTCCGGTTAATCTACGATGGATACTGGCGGGATTTTTCCCAAAATTCAGTTTTATTTAACGATAGGTGTTCGAAATTTTGTCCTGATCCGAAGAGGATCCCAAGTTTGTTTAGCTTTTGTGCGAGGGGTGTCATAATATTTACACACGTCGTTCGCACGATGAGAGATGATCTCGAGTTACGAGACGTTTATACACGACCGATTGTACACTTGATTTTTCGGATCAGCGCATCAACGGCACCACATGTTATATTCTTCTCGCTCGATAAAAGGATCCGGATAACGAGCTTACGTGATGCGGCGACATTCGCAAGTTATTCCAGTCGCATACAGCCTTGCACTGCTGTAATTTAAATTCCATCGCATGCACGAAAGAAGAAGGAAGTAGTGGAAGAACAAGAAACCGGCAATGCGCAAATTCGGATAAGAGCGTATTGTAAGCGAGGAAAAGTTTCGGAGCAATAACAAATTGCCCCATGAAATAGTAATGCGAGTAGACTCACGTCGTCGTCGTTATGCACGAAAGAAAAGGGGTATAGACGCCGGATTTTCCTACACACGTTGACCGCAGGACGTACACACATATACGCAGGCATTATTTTCACCTGCGTAGTTCGCGCAACAACAAATAACTCGCAGCTCGAAATCATCGGGAGAAAACTTTTGGACCGTGTAGACAAAGAATATTGCTGAATATTTATTAAATAAAGAAAAAAAAAACAAATTTTTGCATTCTTGTAATAATACATTTTTCTTCTTCCAACAGACACTTATCGACACTAGAAACGCGTATGTAAAACTATGAAATAATCTTTTTACTGGTAATATTTCTTATTGTATTTGTTCATACTGGTGTGATTGAAGCTGGAATTTTGATTGTATGGATAGTATCTGGAAATAAACAAACAGGATTTATATTATCATGCGAAAACAATCACTTGTATATATTCCCTTACTTGTAATTGTTTGTATAATTGTAACATTTACGATTGTAAAATTTCTGTTTGCAGCCATGATAACTAAAATATAAGTTAGTTAATAATTAAATTCAATGTATTATTATTGTAACAATTACTTTTAGTACAACATATGTAAGATATAAGCATACTCACGCATTAATCTTGTTTTCTTTATCATCTTTTCTGTAAGTTCTATGCTCTTTCGTCTGTGTTTGTAAATAGGATGCTTCTTTTCTAATATTGTTTAATTTATTGGACAGCTGCAATTTTTCCTCATTCAAATTCTGGATCTCTGTTTTATATTCTTTCAGCTTCTTTTCGATATTTTCCAGTTGATATAGCAAAATGCATTCATGTTCGTCCAATTCAATTAATTTTTGATTCCTTTCATTTAGTAAAAGTAATTTTTCCTGTTTTTGTAAAGTTTGTTTCAAATTATCTGTTGTATGTATCATCTTTCGAACATCTTCCAACGTTTTGGGGAAATCATCCATTATTTTCAATGCAACTAGTACTTTAAAAGCGTAAAAATGTAAATTTCGTGTTAAGTACACTTAAAGTTTATCTGTATCCTCTTGAATGAATCTGCTAATATGACCAGTTTAACCATTAAAGTAAAATAATCAAACTTCACTTCGTTACTGTTGAGAGAATATAGCATGTAAGAAAAAGAGATTTGCTATTGTTTATTAATAATGTTTTCGGTTTGATAAATTATGTAGGAATATAATATTCCTTAAATATGAAAATTTCATCAATATACTTACATTTATTGTGGTGGTTTTCTCTCCCTTAAATTGTATTTTTTTTTTTGGTATCTAAAGATGTCGTTTCATTTTTATTCTTCATTAATGTTTTACTTTTAACTTTATTATTATTATAAAGAGCAAAATTTTCTTCGCTTTCAATAATATTTTTGAAGATCGTCGAATAATATAAATTTGCATAAGAGTCTATTAAATTTGCTTCATAATTGAGATAATCTATAGATAAATGTATTAATTACCACTTCATATCAAAAAATGTAAAAAATCATAATAATTTAATTACCTTCCAATGGATCCATTATTAAAAATAATAAGCTGAATAGAAACATATATAGTGTATAGAAAAATACTATGTCAGTGTTGTTGAATTGCAAAATAAAATATTAATAAAATAAATATTTATATAAATGCGTATACAATGGAGTCAAATAAAATACGTTTTGCTAAAGCTTTTACAAATTGATGCTTGAATTTAGCTATTTATAACAAATGATTGCTTAGTTGCGTTTTGAATACGAATATAAACAAACAATTTCAAGTAGCTTTTCTATAACCTTTGATTGATTTTGACATCAAGAAGTTCAAAGACAATATATACTTTCATAAAATACAGTTTGCTCAATAATAAAATCAAACGCAATTTTTAATATAATTGTTTGAAAGAAGTTACATCAATTTATAAGTGATTTAATTCAAATAATATTCAAAAGCGTGTTACGTTATTTTTCAAAAATGAAAAGGACTTTGAACAGGACAATCAATATCAAGGATATCACTCCACATAACCCAAACTATTTCTATTAAAAACATGAATAAAATAATTTTTTTTCCTTATACTTATAAACATTTATAATCAATATACGCAGTTGGGAAATATGTGCTAAAGTTACGAATAAATCTGAGCCTAGAATTTATGTACAGAACAAGGAAACCAAAAAAAATTTTTCCATCAATCTAATGGATGAATCTGGACAAATTAAATGCACATTTTTTGATAAACAATTTGAACAATATTATGAAAATATTGAGGTAACTTATATGATATTCGTAATTATGTTTAGATTTTTGCAATCATACCGATACTATTAATTTTCAAACATAACCTTATAGATTTATAAAACTTATATTCTTTCGGACTGCTACGTGAAAAAAGCAAATACAAAATTCAACAATTTGGAACATCCATATGAATTAAATGCTTCTAATAAAACGAATATCATTAAATGTGATGATACAGCCACAAGATAGAGAAAGAAATTCTAGATAAAGAAGAGAATTCAATCATAGGTAAGTATTCACATGTAAATATGAGATTTTTCTAGCTCTTCTTTTTCCAAACTTTCTACTGATTAGCTGATTTTGTGATTTGTGAATATAAATAAATTAATGTTTACACGTGTTTTTATAGATATGATCGCAATAATTAAAAGCATGAGTGAGCCACAAAATTTAATCAACCAAAAGACAGGAAAAGAATATGTAAAAACAGATATCGAGCTTATTGATGATAGTAACCAATCTGTATGTTCATATATTGATTTTTTGATAAAGAAATTTCCATTTTAACACAAAAATTTACTAACTATAATGTATTAAATATATTGCAGATAATATTACATTATTGGGGAAATATATCTGCAAATTTAGAAGAAAACACGATTGTTGCTTTCAAAAGAATTAGAATTTCTGAATACGAGGGAATTAAACGTGTTAATATCACGAATTCGACAATAATCGATTCGGAAATCAATGAAGAAGAAAAAGAAAGGTAAATATTTAAATTTAATGATAATTTATAACTTTATGAATTAAATAAAATTTTCTAATGCGAAAATTGATTTTAATTAAAATTTTTATGTAATAGGTTGAGTAAATGGATTAAGGACGTAGAAATCGTAGAATAAAAATTTAATATCAATATTGAACATTATATTATTATTTAAAAGAAAATTAAACAAACATAAGAAAATGATTTTAAAATATTTTGAAAAACCCGTGCACTTTCATTCTTGGAACCAAAAATTTTTACCTATCGTCTCCATAATGTTTAATTCACTTTTACTGACGCTGTTGATGTGCTGCTAGCTTCGCCGTTATCACCGAGCCAGATTTCTCAGTTTTTATTTTAGCCAGAGTTAAGTCTTAGAGCATAACTTATTATTTTATTTTGCTTTATGATTCTGGTATGGGCTTTATTTATCCTATTAAATATCAAAACGTCAATATTGGTTCATCATTAATTTTATTGTTAAATTTTACGGGATCGACTATGATAATTCGGCGATTATATCAATAAGGTATAACGTAGCCCTATAGGAAGTTATATTCCCATTATATGCGTCTAGGAGACTTCGAGGTAGTGCGTAAAAGCTCTTCGAGGGCAGTTGCTTTACCAGGTTGGCTATACATTGTCATTGACGTGCGTCAAATAACGAATAATCCACAGCTAGTTGATGCACAAAAATGCATGCACCAAAATGCATCATACCTCCCACTCATGAAAAAATATTAAGTGCAACTCGTGTGGCGTTAGCACAATCTAATATTATATTTAAAACAATATAAAAAAACGGAAAAGGAGGAAGCTAAGTGCCAAAGACTTGGCAGCGGTTTTTGTATTCACACATTGTAGTCATCTTGCAGCTTCGTACAGTTAGTTCTATAAGACGAATTTATTGTAAATGAACAGATGAATTTTGTCATCCTGCTTATATAAGAAGAAACTCCACCTTGATTGTCACACAATTGGTTGTCAAAAAGAAGCATAGACCTCATTGGTCTAAAATAGAAAATTCATCTCCTCCCAAGAAAATATCCCTTCTCCTCGTCATGACTTGCTCCTCAGTTTTTTAATGTCGAAGATGACCACTTCTCATTGGAGCAAAGATAGAAAATCCATCCCTTCCAAAAAAAATATCCCTTCTCCTTGTCAAACTTCCTATTCATTGGTAGTTTCTTTCGTGGTCTCGTCCATATAAAGCAAGAAATTTTACTGTGAGGAGCAGACTTCGTCTACTACAGTACACGAAACTAGTTCTTTATACAATTCTGTTTCGTGAGTGATAAGTGAAAAAAGTAAATATGGCTTCATTTCAACTTTTTGAACGCCTTGTTGAAGTAGTGCGTGATACTTTGCGAAATATACATGAAATGAGCAATAATGATATTCATTATTAGCTGGACATGTGCAATTTCACAATGACGGAATTGAACGAAAAAATTGACAAAGCTAATCTTGCAAGAGGAGAGAAGCAGAAATATCAAACTTGTATGACACATCTTTCATGTGTGCAAGTTCAACTCGAACAATATCTTCAGCAAGGAGGTGGTCTACAATCGGAAGCAACTGAAGCTAGAGTTGAGTGGCGAGACGTAGAATCAGCGTTTCAAAATCGAATTAGAACAGGTGTAGTTGTAAACATAAAGCATGTAGACATTCTAAGTTTTTTGAACGATGCGCAAAAGTTCTTCAAGGTTAAAGTAGAAGATTGCTTGAAGGAATATAACGCTGTGAAAATAAATTCTGACTTTATCGCAGAATTTTCTATGCAAAAAAATGGTAAGGAAACGACAGACATTAAATATTTTACAAGTGAAAGTGTTACAGCATTCATGTCAACGAATTTGGAAGAATAGTTCAAGGATCATATCAAAGAACCTATTCTCACCCAGCTTGAAGAATTCCAGGAGAAAGATTCTGGCTGGACCCTGACGAGTATTATCAGTTTGTGTATCAACATGAAAAAATATTCTCCAATCAAGGGGAGTTCCTTCATTCCACTTCCAAAGTTTATAGAAAAGAAGAAGGCATGTGTTAATGTTCGTAATAATGATAATCATTGTTTCAAGTATGCTATACTTTCAGCATTGTATCCTAGTGAAACTAATCCCAATAGAGTTAATCAATATCGTTTGTATGAGAACGAGCTGAACTTTGGGGATATGGAATTTCCAGTAAAACTCAAAGATGTTCCGAAATTCGAAAAATTAAATGATATTTCAATAAATGTATACATATTAAAAAAGTATAATGCAAAGTTTGAAGTATCGCCATGCCATATTACAAAAGAAAAGAAATAAAAACATGTTGAAAAACATCTACTCCTCATTCAAGACTTTTACATAGATGAAAATGAAGAAAATAATCATGATGATGGCGGAAGCTTGCCTAAATACCACTACGTTTGGATTAAATATCTGTCTCATCTTTTAAGCACTCAATTAAGTAAATCTCATGTAAAATCATACCACTGCGAAAGGTGTTTACAAATATTTTACTGTGAAGAAAGGCTGGAAATGCACGAAAATGATTGCAAAAATTTAAATAAATGTCGAATTAATTTGCCTGACTTTAAGAATAACATTCTTAAATTTGAAGATTACAATAAAAGTGAAAAAGTTCCTTTTGTTATTTATGCAGATTTTGCATGTTTGTTAAAGCCTACAGAAAATGAAAATGCTTTTCAGCTTCATGAAGCATATAGCATAGGCTATTATATAAAGTGCAGCTTTGATGATAGTTTATCTGTTTATAAATCATACAGACAAGAAAATGAAGATGAAGAGACACCGGCAAAATGGTTTGTTCGAGAACTGAAAGGAATTAGTGAAAAGATTGATCTACTCTACAAAAATCCAAAACCAATGAGACTTACAGATCTAGAAGAATTATCTTTTCGGAAGTCAACTGTTTGTCATATATGCAGAAAGCCTATCAAAAGTGAAGAACTCGCAGTACGAGACCATCGTCATCTAACAGGACGGTACGTTAGTTTTTAATGTATACAAATATTTGACATAACTGCTGTACAGCATGTAAGACTTTTTTTCTATTTAGTTTCAGAGGTGCAGCTCACAATTCATGCAATTAAAATTACATAAGGATTCGAGGTTTGTGCCGGTTATCTTTCATAACCTCAATTATGATACACACTTCATTTTGAAAGAAATTGCTACTTCTACAATAATGAAGGGACGAGTATCTCTGATACCTCACAACAAAGAAAAATATATTTCATTTACGAAGTATATAGATGACTGTGACATCAGTTTAAGATTTATAGATTCATGGCGTTTTTTACCATCATCGTTGGAAAAGCTTGCATCATATTTGGAAACCGTGCCGATAGCAGTGAATGAGTTTAAAAATGATGGATTTACAGATGAGCAAATCAATCTTCTTAGACGAAAAGGTATATTTCCATATGATTTCGTAGATGGATTGGACAAGTTGATGACTACAAAACTTCCAGAGAACAATGAGTTTTACAATAAACTAACAGATTCTCATATTATTGACGAAGACTATCACCATGCTGTTACAGTATGGAATATGTTTAATATAAAAACTTTGGGCGAATATTCAGATTTGTACTTGAAAACAGATGTTTTATTATTAGCTGACGTCTTCGAAAGTTTTCGAGAGACATCTCTGAAAGCGTATAGTTTATGTCCTGCACACTTTTACACGACTCCAGGTCTCACATTTTCAGCAGCTCTAAAAATGACAAAAGTGGAATTGGAGCTTCTTACAGATATAGATATGCTGATGTTTATTGAAGCAGGTATTCGAGGAGGAATAAGTCAATGTTGCAATCGGTATGCTAAGGCGAACAATCCGTACATGGGACCATCATACGATAAGAATCAGAAAACGAAGACCCTCTTATATTTTGATATTAATAATCTTTATGGATGGGCCATGGTGCAATATTTACCAGTGGGAAAATTCAAATGGATCGAATATGAAACGAATTCAAATTTGTTCAATGCACCACCAGACTCTGATACAGGCTACTTTGCTGAAGTAGATTTAGAGTATCCTGAAGAAATACATGATGATCATCAAGGTTTGCCTTTTTGTGCAGAGCATCGTACACCCCCTGGCTCAAAGCAAAAGAAACTGTTGACTACTTTGAATGATAAGAAAAGGTATGTCATTCATTATCTTGTGTTAAAACAGGTATTAGATAATGGACTTCGACTAAAAAAAGTGCATAGGATTCTGAGTTTTGAGCAGAAGCCTTGGCTAAAACCATATGTTGAATTTAATACAGAGAAGAGAAAGCAGGCCAAGAATGAGTTTGAAAAGCTTTTCTACAAGTTATTAATTAATGCAGTATATGGTAAGTGCATCGAGCAAGAACGATCTCGCGTTGATGTGCAATTAGTGAATAAATTCACTGGTCGATATGGAGCAGAAGCACGTATAGCTCAACCAAATTTCCATAGTTGTGCTATCTTTGATGAAAATTTGGTTGCTATACAGCTAAAGAGAACAAGTATTACAATTAAAAAACCAATATACGTTGGTCTCAGCATTCTCGACTTGTCTAAAACATTGTTATACGATTTTCATTATTCATATATGAAGTGACGACTTGGGGAAAAATGTAAACTCCTTTACACCGACACAGATAGTCTGATATATGAAGTTGTTGACGTGGATATGTATAAAATAATGAAAGAAGACTTGCACAAATTTGATACTTCTGATTACAAAGAGAACAATCAATTTGGAATCCCGCGTGTCAATAAAAAAGTGCCTGGATTAATGAAAGATGAATGCTGTGGCAAGATTATGACGGAATTTATTGGTTTACGTAGCAAAATGTATAGTATTTTAATAGATGGATCTGAGACTGTGAAGAAAGCCAAAGGCATAAAATCGAGTGTTGTGAAGAAAATAATCACGTTCGAAGATTATCGAAAATGTCTTGAAGAACAAATTATTGTTAAACGTGAGCAGTGCAACATTGGCTCTAAATTGCATGTAGTGCATACTGAAAAACAGAATAAAATAGCACTAAGTCCACATGATGATAAATGATACTTATTACCTCATAGCACAGACACTTTGCCATGGGGTCATTACCGAATTATTGAGGAACAGATGGCACTGGCTGTAATTCAAATGGAGGGGAATGAAAAAATGGCTGATACAAGAGAAGAAAGAGTGGGGGAGATAGAGAAGGGGTATGAAGCGACCAATACTGAAGAAGAAAGCGAGAGAGCAATGGAGAGGGGGAACGAAGTCACCAATGAAAACAGTACAGCACTAGTGGGGATGACACTTTATGACGATATAGGTGAACAAATCATTATCGAATCGATGGAGGAGACATCTTCCGATAGAAGGGATATTCTACAAGAGGCGATGGAAGGGGCAGACATCATGGTGGGCAATGGGCTATATGAACCGACGCACTACGGTGAAGAGCACATTCGAGCAGTCGAGCTTGAAAATTACCTTCCTTTGGAGAAGAAACCAAGACTCACTTAACATTTCGAAGTAAGTTCTTAGCTCATTTTCACTATTTTTTTTGATCTCAAAGAAAATCTTTTCTCTAACACAAATTCTTATTTTTTACATTTCAGAATGGATCTATCTGCACTCAACAAGATTGCTGAGCGTGAGTTCTTGCCTAAGAAGAAAGTCACGGACTTGGAAAAAGATCATGAGTACATAGTGACTGCACTCAAGGAAGTAAAGACGAGATTCGGCACAAAGATCGTGGCAATCGTGTGAAAATTTCCGTTGACCAGTTTGGCGTATAACCTTTTTCAAAAACATTTTTTATCCTACTTATTCGTACTTTATCTCCTACTTTAAATTTCGGTTTTTTCACTGGTGTCTTTTCATTTGGAAAACGTCTCTTGACTTCTCGCTCATTTGCCAGTGTAACATTTTCAGGCTCGATTCCTGTTGTCCGATGTTGTCTCGAATTGTATGCTTTGAGCAAGTTAGGTAGAATATCCAACCATTTATAGCTTCCTTGTTTGCTGAATTCTGTCCACATTGCATTTTTTAACGTTCTATTGAATCGTTCGCATATACTTGCATGAAGATTACTATGCGAAGAGTATAAGTGTATATTGTGCTTTTTCATAAGTTTTTGAAAAATTGAATTGTAAAATTCTTTTCCTTGGTCAGTTTGTAGATTCTTCGGTACTCGTCCTTCTTTCAATATTGACTTCATAGCTGTAGTAACATCCTTAACACTCTTTGACTTGACTGGCACGGCCCATGCATACTTTGAAAATATATCTATGACAGTGAGTAAGTAATGAAAACCTTTATTCTCTTTAGAATATGGTATCATTTCTACAAGATCAGCCTGCCAAGTCTCGTCTATTCCACGTATGTCATATTTTCTTCTCTTGTATCGCCGACGTGCTGGCTTGTGTAGCTCTTCAGCTACTCTTTGACGTTCCATCATCGTTTACAGTAGATGAAAATCCATCTGGAAAATTGTCTATACGAACTTTTAATTGTTTATTCACTTCTTCAATGATATAATCAACACCAGAGTAATTGCGAAGAGTTGTATAACTTCACCAATTCCGGCAATTTTAGCAGCTATATAATTTATTTCAGTTTGTAGAATAACTTTCAGTGAATGCAAGGTGATTGCATCGTTTGGATGAATGGGCTGTCCTAGGTTGCAAAGTCGCTTATTTTCTAAATCAAAATCACCGTCCGGTGTAAAATTGAAACCATTGCCTGGAGGACCGCGACTCACTTGCGAGCCCTCAAGTTTTCTTCCAAACACATCGAGACTCATCGTAATACTGATGCAAAATAGAAAGTTGCATGTCAATATATATGCCCAGCTTCGCGTAATTCCTCAATAATCGACTGGATTTCATTGACGTGATTATTATTTCCAGCTGATCGTTCGGTAATCAATAATCGAAGTCTCTCAGTAAGCTCATTTGGATCATCCCAGTAGACGAGATCAATGGAAGAATTTTTCTTAGCTATTTTATATTTAGGTATAAGTCCTCCTCCGCTGCTGTTTAC